>NW_010729152.1:676727-762580 GCF_000365185.1 Nelumbo nucifera
TATATATATATATATATATATATTTATAAATATAAAATTTATTGGATCGGATCTTCTCAGATCAGATAGGGGTCATCCAAATTCGATCTGATTTCTGATCAGATCCTATTATCCAATCCGAAGAACCGAACAGGGGTGATTTGAATTTGACCAAATGGGATCCGATCGGATCATGATTCGATCCATTTGCACCCCTAGTCCTACCAGGTTACCACTACCTACCACCAACCCTATTGCTGGGATTCATTGCTTCTTTCATTTTCTTCCTCCTCTTGATGATGTTATATTCGAGATCCATGTTACCCATTCAATGCTGCAACAAACAAGCCCCAATACCCTCTTGGACGTCATTAACGAGTTCAAATCTGCCCCTATAGAATGTGCCCCAAAAACATCCCACAACACATTCCAATCGTGTATTAGGAATATCTCCCAATGACAAATACGAGAGATGTAGAGATGTTCTCAATGCACATTGAGATATGCGTTTTTAGGGCGCATTCTGTGGGGGCAGATGTGAATTCGTCATTAACCAAGGTTAGGTTTCAAAATTAATTCACATTTTACAATTCATGGGAATTTGAACCCAATCTCCATTCTATTGATCCACTCATTCTGTAAAAACTTTGGCTTTTCCAGGCCATAATGATGCATTTATTTTGTGCCTAGCTGCTATGAAATGAGATAACAGATGTAAGTAATCTTTTAATCCTTGAGGCTATTTTTGCTTTGAAGGAAAAGATAAAGACCTTGTAATGTAAAGGTTTTCCTATCTTTTCTTTCCTTTCCCTATTTTTTCCTTTAAACCAAACACAGCTTGATAAAGAAAAAATAAATAAAGATTAGAATTCAATAAGAGGAAGGAAGATCTGATGCCCTTAATTGAGCAAACAGGGTGTTAATTAAGCTGAAGTACTACAAATAGAGAACAAGAAAGTTGATTGGACCAAAGAGAGAGATACAAAGTATGGGAGAAGGCAGTGGTGAGGCCATTGTGCATTAGCTTCTATAAATGGGATATACAGTCTATGGATGAAGGAGAGTTGAGCAAGGTGAGATTGGTTCTAAAATTAAGAGTATTGTGTCTTCCTCCATTGTGTTTCTCTTTCTAGGAAAAACAATGAGTTACTGAGCTGGGCACCAACAAAACAATAAGAGGCAAACTGGCTGAGAGAAAAGATGAAGCACATATAAGAAGAGATGAACAAATTTAATTACATTAATCTAGGGTATTTTAATAAATTTACATATGAAAAGATGGCATGAAGGATAAATATGGTAGTTTAAAAAGCTTAACAAAGAGAGCTAACTGTATATTTTTGAGGAGGAGATTTTTGTTGGGCTAAAAATCTAGGAGAGGTTTATATGATTGTAAGAAGAGAAAATTTAGGCTAGGGGAGGTTTTAGAAATTTGGCATTGTTAACAAAGGCACCAAAAAAGTTTTGGTCTAAAATCAAAACCCTATATACCTGGGAATCTCTGGCTTGGATAGCGACCAAATGAGTATATGAGCGGTGTCCCATCCAACAGTCCCTGAGGCCCCACAATTACTAGGATCCGATATTGCACAGTCGACATTATTCAAAGAGCGTGCT
Source organism: Nelumbo nucifera (assembly GCF_000365185.1). Next base: position 678,324 of record NW_010729152.1, read on the forward strand.
TGTTCTCTTTCAGCACAAGTCAACTCAACTCCGAACCCTGTTCACTCCAAGATAGTAGATGCAATCAGAAGTTGGTGATCCCTTTTTTTATTTCCTTTTATCTATCCTATTGACTGATCAGTGATGGAAAAGGAATGGGATGAGCTCATCAGCTACACACATTTGCTAGGCGGCTTTACCTTCCTCCTCTCCTCTACATATGCTCACCTTCACGTAGCCACGGTACGGGGCGAGGGCGACCCGACCCATCGGCGCTTCCTTCAACCCAGGGTGAATGTCCCAACGAGAGAGAGAGAGAGAGAGAGAGAGAGAGAGAGGAAGGGAAGAATAATCTAATAAGAGGGTCTAGACTATTTAGACCCAGAAGAAAAGAAAGGGCCACATATGGATATATAGCCGCCCCATTGGAGGAACGGAGGGTAGTGTCGTAGTGGGACGCCAGCATGCAGCATACGGCCTTTTGAGTCTCTCTGACTTCGACTTCCGTTCTTCTTTAACCATAAATACAGAGACAGTGAGACAAAAACCTCCCTTCCAAGTTCCAACTTCTCGCCCTCTCTTCAAAAGCCCAAAACCCACTTCATCTGCAACCAAGTTCTTGGAGAGCGCCGTTTGATTCCCCCTTTTTAATCTTCAAATGGTACAGGTATGTCTCTCCCCTTTTCTTCTCTTTTTTTTTTTTTCTGCCATCATTCTCTTTCCCATTTATTATTAGTTTTCTTGTTTCTGGTTAATGAATCAAGTGAACCAGATTTTGCATTTACTGCTTTTGAACTTTCAGCAAAAGGTGATCCTCAAGCTCCTGACCATGACAGATGCCAGGACGAAGCAGAAAGCTATGGAAGCTGTTGCTGACATCTTCGGTATCTTCTCCTTTCCTTTTCTGTAAAATGAAAGTAAAAAAATAGAATGCACGAATTGGTTGCTTTATGTTGTGAGAACTGAGAACTACCGATACCAATTTTAGTTAGCTTGATGGGTAGTTCTAACATTAAATTCTCTCCATTGTTAGTGCAATTATAGTTGATGGAACACCAGATTACCAAATTAAATAAGTCTTGAAAGAATTACCCTGCTTAGTACAGAACAGATCTCTTGTACAGTTATTACCTGATGATTTCTTCTCAAACTGGGTTGAGACCGTTTGAGAAAGATGGTCTGATTGAGAAATGTATCAATTTCATTGACAGTGTAATTTTTTTTCTCTCTAATCTCTCCTTAATTAGGAATTTTAGTTGTGAGATTTACATTTCTAATTAACTAATACTTAAAACGATTTTATTTAATTGGGTAATTTTTCGAGTGAACAGGGGTAGATGCAATTGCAGCTGATCTGAAGGAGCAGAAGATTACGGTCATAGGAGAAATGGATGTGGTTAAAATCGCCAAAAGATTGAAAAAACTAGGGAAAGTAGAAATAGTATCAGTTGGGCCAGCTAAAGAAGAGAAGAAGGAAGAGAAGAAGGAGGAGAAGAAGGAAGAAAAGAAGGAAGAGAAGAAGGAAGAGAAGAAGGAAGAGAAGAAAGAAGAAAAGAAAGAAGAGAAGAAGGAGGAGAAGAAAGATGACAAGAAATAAAAAGAACCGAGGGAATCATAAATAATTTTTCCTGTAATTGAAGAGATAGAGAGGTGATAATTCTTCTTCTTCATCATCATATTCTTCTTGAATTTTCAATTTTGTGAAAAAAAAGTAATACTCCATTAATTCAATATATTTATTTATTAATGCAAAGGACAGACCAGTGGAACATATTTCTGTCTTTGGTTTGTTTTGTGGTCATTGTCATTCTTAACTGGTTTTGAGGATTTGTTCATCATCACAATATAAAAAGGAGAAGGAAGAGAAATTAAGAGCTAACCAACTTCTCTTCACAAAATTAATTATTTTAACCATAAACAAAAATACCCAGTTACCCACCAAACGCATTAACACAGCTGAAGCAAACAAAACAAACGTTTAGAGGAATGAGTTATCAGATTCTATCAGTCTGGACGCTCCATCGTTGATGCGGTACAGGTCACTCCCCCGTTTGGGACTGCTTATTGTTGTTGTTGATAAATGCTTATTGCATAAGTGATTATTAATAAGTGTTTATTTATTAAAATGACGAATCTAACCCTCATTTAGGAGTATCACACTTGAAAATGTGAAAAATACAAACCTGGATCGAATTTTTGGTTCATTCTAGGTTGGAAGATCCATCCCTCTCCCTCTGCTGCCCCTGCCGCTGCACTTAAGGAGATGATGAAGTGAGGAGTGAAATGGTGGAATGAAAAGAAAACCGTGTTCTTTTCGACCAGGGGTACACTGCTATATTGAAAAAAGGTGGAGACAACTTTGAAAAAAAAAAATCAAATAAGTGCTTTTTGAAAACCGAAGTTTTTGACTTCCTCAAAAATCAAAATAGGTTTATTTTCTGGAATAAACACTTATTTAACATTTTTATCAAAACATACATAAATGCTTATGGTGTGATCCTGACCTAAAAATAAGTGTTTATTAGAATAATTACTTAAAATCTGTTCCACTACTGTCTTTTAGAACATAGCTCTTTGTTTATGGTTGTAAGTTGGAAGGAAAAGCTTTGTAAACCAGCTACACACCTAAATGAACGAGTGGACCGAAGGAGTCGTGATGTAAGGATTATTCGCCTGTTGGATTGGTGCCCCTCGTATTCCAATAATTTACCTTTTAAGGGAAAATTCTCAATTAGTATCTTGTATATTGGGTTAGTGTCACTTTGGTCTATGAACTTTAAAATGCAATAATTCAATACCCAAACTTTTAAAATGTGTCAATCCAATACTTATCTATCATTAATCAGCTGTTAAGTGATATTTGAAAAAGACACAAATGTCCTTTAAATATCATCTAATTTTCCTTATCAATCATTCAAAGGTTAACAAAAAATTAACAATCCCAAATCAACATTCTGGACCTCACTTTTCTTGAATAAAAGAGGCAAGAATTTATGATTGTTAATTTTTTGTCAACATTTAGATGTTATTAAAGAAAATTAGAAAGGTATTTATCTTTTTCAAATGCGATTTAAAGACTGATTAACAAGTGTATTGAATTGACACGTTTTGAAAATTAATTACTGGATTATAGTATTTTACACTAGGCCCAAAGTACGGTTACTAAACGGGAATTTGCTTTGCTCTATTTGTTAGACGTAACACATCAGGTCCGTCAATTGGATATGTGGAAATAATAAACCGAAGAACTGCCTATGAGAAAAGAAAGAGAGGGGATCTGACTGTAGGAGTTGTGGAAATCATTAAATCAATCAAGGCTCAAGGAAGAATCGGCCTCAATCGATCGGGCCACATGCTTTGACCCTTGGCCTTCACTTCCTATGCCGATGCGCTACGCGTGGTAGATAGAGGAGCTCAAGAAGAGAGTAGACAGCCAGAATGGCTGTAATCCATCATCCATGGAGAATAGCCTAAAATTATTTGCATTCAAATCAAACCTTCGAAGAACAGCAATGGAATATGATGGAGAGTGGAATAGAAAACATGGTTTTTCCCATAGACTGGTCTGAGCTGCTCCTGTTCTTCTAAACCCAGAATCGTTTTAAGTAGAAACTTTTTAGAATGGGGATTAATAAAGCAGCAATATGAAAGGATTCTGATACTTTCAGACGACAGACATGAATGCCATCACGGAGCCTTACCTCTTATTTTAATATAAATTCCCCCAACCCCCTAAAAAAATTAAATCAAAATACCATCCACAGGAACTGAAGCTGAAAATGACGACTAATCTTCTCCAGCATCATCTGTTAGTCTGTTATCCTCCAACTTCAAAACAACGCCAACTGCAACTGTAATCGCCACACCGACGACGCATGCAGCATCTTCCATGGTTCCATTCGTATATTTTATATTTGATGTTTCTGGCTTGTTGTGAACTTGTTTTTTTATGTTTCGTTTATATATATAAGCCGAAAGAAACATACAAACACCGTCAGTTTCCACTTCAGTTAGTCCAACTGCAGCGGGTCACCGACGCACACACTACGTCCACCCAAGCTATCCTGTCGATATACGTCATTCAGCACGAGAGTTGATTCAATTCTAATTCCCCACCATTTCTTTCTTTTTTATCAAGAATGCGTCCACTTCTTTCTTTCTTCCCACTGAAGTCACATGCTTTGGCGTGTTTTCCACCTTTTCTAATCCAAACATGAATTGAGGAACAGAACAGTGTATCATGGGTAACTACTACCAGACTGCTGAAAGCCTGTAACCATAACCATTTGATTGGTAACTAATTAGAAATCCCGAGAACCAACCAAAAACCCAAACCGAACCAAATAAACAGCACATGTGCCTACAATAAAAGTAACACGTTTTAGCTTTTAGCTTTAGTAGGACATGCATCCACTGTTAGTCCTCCGAAGAAACTCCAGTCCAGTATGACTCCGTCACGGGGTGCCCACTGCCCTGCCCTCTTCGGTTTTTCAGCCACAATGCGTCTGACCGACCATGTGCAGAGGATCCACATGCACCTTCAATGGACCCATCCCCACAGATTCGCTGCAGCTGCACGGAAACAAAATTGGAATATGCCGATCTCATCTTCTTCATAAGAGATGAACTCTTTAAAAACCTTTTAACATGTATCACTAATCTCAGTGACAAACATGTTATGATGTTGCTTTCTGGGTACATGCAATTGATACATACACAAATATAAAATATAGTTATAAGTAAAAGTAATTTGATTGTTTTCGTAGATGTTAGGACAATTAAGCAGAATGGGCCCATTAGGATGAGGCTTGGTCCCTCGCCATTGGTGTAACAATTTTCAATCCAGACTGTACAATTGAAATTTGGAAGAGAACCTTGAGTCTTAATGGGCCAAAAGTCATTCACACGCGAGCACGAATCGATTAGGTCCAAATCAGTTTTATTTATTTACGGATTTCTAACGTATTCCGTCTGGTATGATTATGGTAGATAGTCTAGATATTCTATAAACAGTCACCTAATAAAGGCGCCTTCCTTTTTGGATTTTGAGAGGGGAAAAGCAGGTCAATAGGATTTTGATTTTCATTGACCAAAAAATCCATGTTATTTTCAGATTTATGTGGGGGTTAGGAAAAGTTTATTTTCCTGGGTACCATTTACCGAGGGAAAAGTCACTAACACTTGAATGGGATAAAAATGACCCTATTAATAATGAATTTTTATGAATAAAATGATCATTGTCTTATTTATCTGGGAAATAAAAGAACATCAGTAAATGTACTTATCGGAATAAGTCTTTCATGGGAAACACTTACCCGGTGCCTTTACCCAGATAAGCAACTTACCAAAAAACCAAACGGGCCTTAAGAGATAAGACTAGAATTTGTAGATTGAATACCATCCTATTCTAAATTGGGATTAGATTGTAAAAGATGGGGCATTCCTGCAAATTGCAAGTTAAAAAGTCCAAGAGTGGATTAGAAAATTTGGGCTACACCGTATTATTGTAACCTGTAATTTAATAACCAATAGTACATTCTCCACATCTGTCAAGAGTCAAGACTAATACCATACTAAACCATTTGTTTTTCCAAATATCGGGTGTAAAAGAATAGGACTGCACAAATCCTGATTGTCAAATTGACTAATTCCTTTTGCTTTATATTTGACTGTCTTGTTTGTAAGAATTAAGGGCCCATTTGGTTTGCATTTGGAATAGGAATAGAATCAGAATGGTCTATTTGGTTCAAACTAGAATTGGAATGGGAATTAGAATCAATTGGAATGGGACTTTATTTCCAAGGGAAGGGGAGGGAATGGCCATTCCCTCAAATGGGGGAATGTCATTCCACCAGGAATGGGAATGAAATTCTAATTCTGCCCAACCAAACAGTTGGAATCGAAATGGCTCATTCCAATTCTCATTCAAGACTTGTATTCCCATGAACCAAGCGGGCCCTAAAATATGAAGTAAAATGATGTAACCCCCAATTTATATGAAACATAAGGGTGCTAAGATAAGGGGTATTTATTTGAGGGGTTCAACTATAAAACCGAAAAAAACATGGATCCAATCAACTGGTATCATAAAAGTGGTAACCAGTCAGGTGGTATTTATCTTCACAACTCTTCTAGTATCATGTCTTTCCGGTAGCATAGATTTTTCTCTTGTTTGGGAGTGGGGTAAGAAGGAAGATGGTGTGATCCACTTTATTGAGAAAGAATTGATGTAGGAAGGTGGTGCAAATTTTGCATCACTTTTTCATATGCAAAATTTACACTGTCAATAAGTGCAAATGGGACAAGTAAATTTTGCACCATATAGAAGTGCTAATCATTACAGAGAAACAGATGCAGAACTGAATCGAATGCATAATTTACACCCATTTCACACAGGTTCAAAGTATCATTTCATATCGGCCTGTATTGGCCGATACATATCGTATCGCAATAACCCCGATACGCCCCTACAGAGGGTGTATCGGGGTTTTAACCAATTCAGGGGGTGGAGGAACCTTAAACCAGCCCCTCAACCGGATTTGAAAAATAAATGTTCCAATACTGCCCGATACACCTCTACCGACATATCGGGCTTATCGATATTTAGAACCTTGGTTTCACATTTGCACTACCAACAAACACAGCTTTAGCAAGTATAAGACGAAACAAAGAAAATAGACGAAGAAACGAGGGTGGTTAAGAAAAGGAGATAATAAACCTTGTCTCAAAGATGACAAGAGATTTGGTATTTTACAGTTTGATAATGTACATCTTGGCATTATTTGTGTACAATCAGATGTGGAAATGAATATAACAAAAAAATATGAATAAAATAGACCAAAAAAGAAAATGTAAAGAGTCAAATAAAGCAATTGGGGGATTGGTTAATGGGATTTTTGGTTCCCATTGATCAAGATATTCATATTCTTTTTTCGGTCCACAAAAATATATTTTCCTTCATTATCTAGATAACTTTCCCATCTGGGGAGAAGTTGATGGGACAAAATTACCCCTTTCAATAATGACTTTTTTATGACTAAAATGATCATTGTCTTATTTATTTGAAAAATAAAAAAATGTGGACAAATACACTTACCCAAATAAATACCCGGGTAAATGCATCTATCCAGATAAATAACTTCCTGAAAAACGAAACCATTTATACTCCACGACAGTGGTCGGCAAAGATACAATACCCTACACCTACAAGCTACAACTTACCAAAACAATGCTACAAAGGGCCTTCTACGTTCTAGCAAATGAAACCATTCAAGCCAAAGCATAGTTTCAGCCTCCCAACTCGCATAAGAGAAAGGTGAGTGACCGAACTAAACATGAAATGATGAAAATGAAATTATCTGCATTATTTTAGTAGGGCCTCTATAATTTCTTGCTTCGTTGAATCAGCTAACGCTGGCCTGAGTCTTGCACAAATGCCTCTGTTTCCGCCCCTGTTCATTGCACTTGCACCATTCATTTAGATTTTAAGCCATCACAAAGTGGCCCTACTCCAGTTCAGCCTCAGCTTTTGTTTTGTTTTCTCCTTCACTTTTCTTTTTCTCACAGTTTTAACAATGACCAGCCCAGATTGTGTTTGACAATTATAATATCTGTTGCATATACAGCATACAATTTACCCTCTCTAGGAACATTTTCCCTGGACTAGTAATTCACTTATTCCCACAGTTCCAGTCCTAAATGTTGAGATGCTTAGCTGTTCTGTCAGTCTTAAGGCTTCTGGTGTATTGGTCAAGCATGTAACATACCTACAAACTACTAGCAACATTCAGATGTCTTCGTCTCTTTGAACCTGACTTGTCCAACCAATTAACTCTAGGTTTTACCCAGTTAAAAAAAATCTACACTTGAACACAAGATGCAAACTACGAAAATGGTTACCATCTCTCAAATTATCAATATTAGCTTTGGACCCAAAAGGATGACAATAAATTCAATCAGAAGCTACACATCCAGTCTTTTGAAGTTTTCTCAGTCACAGGGCACCACAAAGGACATAATTAGCTCAAATGTCAAAAGGATTTGGGGCTAAAATCTACCAGATGGACAGATTCGAGAACACTTTTGGGCCCTATATTGCAACATGGAGGATTCTGGTTCATTTAGACCCCAGCACTGAGAGGTTCCACCAGAATACAGGTTCTCCAAACATAAAGGTGCCTCGTCAATTAGTTGGTCAAGACCAATGAGTAAATTTCATGAATCAATGAAGCCATGCCCCTAGTTCATAAAATCAGCCCAACCTCAAATTGTATAATGTGGGACCAACCCAAACAAGAAGTTTCAGACACTAGATCTTTTCCACTTTGAACTGCTCCAATCTGAAATCAAACAAATCAATCCAATTATACCAGCCAGTATTTCAATTTCCCTCTTGTTTCTTTTTGAGTATCTGTGCAAATTAGGAAATTTGTAAGATTTAAGCATGCAAGGATTACCTTCTTGGTTTTGAAGATAACAGGAGTCCTGTCTTAAGAATTCAAATAAAAACCATTGGACTTGAGACAAATAGAACCATCTTCACAGTCCTGATATAGAGAAAGCCTCAAGATCCAGTGGTTTCACAAACCAATTGCTGAAGGGTGAACTATCTTTAAAAATCTTCAACGAGGATCTATAATCTTGAGATTTTGCCTGCAAGAGAATGTGATACTTCAGAACAATCTATGCATATACTGATGATCAATAAACGTTACCAACTGCTACCTACTGGTTGCATAGATCTTTCGTAGTTTGAGACTATAGTAACCAGGTTTAACCAAATAAGGTGAATGACTTGAATAAAACCCTAGATAAGGATAATGTCAACTAGAACTAACTGCAAAGAATACTACACTGACAGTGCTTGGTTAATAATATTCACAAGAGGCCAGATGTAGTACAAAGTCAGGAAACTCGCTCCCGTGAATTATGTGATAGCTTCCACCTGGTTCTCCCATTAGTTTCTTGAATGAAGATAAATACTTTCATGTTATCATAAAAAGATGTTTTGGCATGCTGCTATAAAACAACTAAAAGATGTCACTTTTTGCTTGCTTTTTTTTTCTAGGACAAAATTATTTAAATGAGTAAAACCACCCTAAAGCCCATATGATTTTGTGCTTTGGGATGATGGCAATTTAGAGCGGTTTAGTGCCACTTCAGTAGGCATATTGTGCTTCTTGTCAAGTTTATATCCTTTAACCCTCTTTTTTCCCTAAATTTGATCACTGAACTCCTCAACTTGGAACCCTAATTCCAGGGCTTGTTCTTTGGGAATTGTAGAATCAGTTTAGAGCCCAAGTCCAGTAACAGAATATTAGCCCATATTCCAACTTTTTGTAGTTAATTTTGTTATTCAAGCACACCATCTTCATGTCATCTCAAGCCTAGTGTGTTAATCTAGTTATAAACCAGCAAAATCCTTCAAATCTCAGAATATTTTAAATCCTAGATGTTGTTTTCTAAAACCTAGCAAATAGGCACTTCATAGTGGTTGCCCTCTATCAACCTTTTGATTTCTAATCTTTGTCCTCAAAATGCAATTTACTGAATTCCTAATTGAGTGTGTTCAAAGGGGAAAATAATAAATTGAATCTGAATATCTTTGCCAAAAAGTATATATGACTTTTTGATAGTAAATTACTATATATTACCTTCAATTCTCGATAAGATACCTCATCAGATTGCAGTTCATCAAAGCATTCTTGTTTCAATGACAAAAAAAGCTGCAATAGTCGCTTCCTAGCATGAGAAAAATGCACAGGATATAATGATGTACTACCAGAAAAGTTCCCATTACCATCCATGCATATCAAGCAAGTGTAATACAACAGATGTAATGCTTTTAAAAGCATGAGGTGTATGCTATGAGGCATGCCATTAGTGAAATTGCCCTAGGGTATGAATCATGGACTCCTTAAGTTGGTACCTTTTAATATACAAAAAAGCATGCTTTTTATTGAGGCAGATTTTTTAATGCCACAACCCTAGGGTAGGCTATGCTATAAAAAGAAAATTGCAAAAGTAAACAATGTTTACCAGTAACAAGCTTCAAGAATGGGTTAAACAATCAACTTTAAGAATGGATTACCATATGACTTCAGTTGCAGTGGATCAACAGCCGTCTTAAGCCTAGGAATGGAAAGAAATAAAACTTAGAAAAGAAACATTCTCCCTCATCAAGCAGAACCTAGGGGATGGAAGATTTTAGGGCTCAAGATTGATGACAACAAAAGGCACCTTCACTACCCAGCATGGACCAGGCATATGACATGAACCAGAAAGAGCTCCCTCCCCCACCCCCACNCACCCCTCTCTCTTCTTCCCCCCCACCATCTTCTGATCTCTGTTCTCTCTGGGGGTGAACTTCCCTCAGAGGAGTTCCAGAGTTAGACCAAACCTAACAGAATTCCTCATCAAAATATAGAGATTCTTGATTCAACTACCCAATTTGAGGGTTGGCACTGATTTTCATGTCCACAGTCCACCCTCTTTGTCTCTGATTTTCTTTTGTCAGTCCATCAGTCCATCCATGTTGACCCACTTGTCATGCTTGATACAATTTTTGTTACTTCTAAAAAATAAATAATTCATTTATCAAAAAAATAGAACTAACCCTATGCAACACCATTTTTTTTCAATTTGCATTCTCTGTTGGGTTTCATCAAATTTACCTTCTCTTATCATTGAATTTCTGTTCAGATTCCCATGTAGCATGAGAGTTTAATTCTAAAACTCAACCCATCCCTTAAAAACACTAGTTCTCCCTCTCAATTTTTTCAGTTACAGGTCCAAATAAGATGTTTCTACTTTTCCATCAATACAAATCAACTTAGCCTTAACCCTTAACCCCAACTGTATATGTTTGGCTACCCGAATCATGTCTTGTTATCATGCTCTACGCATGTTTTCCTTAAACTATAAAACCTTAGATTGTTTATTACCGCTTTAAGTCTTCAACCACATTTTTCTTTGGTCTTTGACTTGCTCTTTTAGAGTCTTTTACTTGTGCCAAGTCACTCCTTAGTTGACCTTTTCCATCATCTAGTCATCAAATGGGGCTACTCATTTCTAATTCCATCCTTTCTAGTTTTTTTTTTTTTTTGATAAGTAAAGAGTCATATTCCATTAATTCAAAGATCGGTTACATGAGAATCCCCTTAGAGAGGCGTGAGGTGCTGCCTCTCCATACAGAAAACACAGAAAACACAAAAACTACATAAAAAAAAGACTGTTACAAAAGACACAAATTACAGTTGCGCCCAGAACAATGTTTCCCTGTTTATCCCTTGTTTTGCCAAGACATCAGCAAAAGCATTAGCTGATCTCCCACCCCACTGTACTGTTACAGAAATATTCCTTGTTAGCCATTTGAATTTCTTTATCTCATTCTTAGTCCCACGTGATCCCCTAACCCACCGATCTCCATCCTTTATAGTATTGCCATTCATCCATCTCAGCTACATTCATTTTTGAACATGTTTCTTGATTGACTAACACTTCATCCCGTATAATAATAATGGTCTTATAGCTGATGTCTTGTAAAATTTTTCTTTTAGTATCGTTAGTATGCACCAGTCATACAGAACATCAAATGCAAGCCTGCACTTGTTATGGGAATTGCTTCTGCTGAGAACACTAAATTACAGCTGCTGCTGCCGGCGCCCACATCAGCACTTCAATCACCCTGCTCTAATTCCGACTAACATCCTCTTCAATTCTACATTATAGATGATTGACCCAAGATACTGGAAGTCATTAGTTTGGGGTTTCTCTTTATCATCAAATTTAATTATACCACCATTGTTACTACTATTTTCACTTAAATTGCAAGATATGTATTGTTACTCCAACTTGAAACCTTTTTTACCAAGTCATTTCTCCATTTTTCTAGCTTTGCAGTTATCTCATCTTTAATATTAGCAATCAATATTATATCATCAGAAAACAATATAACATCATGGGACCTCCTGTAAATTTCTGTCTAAAATGATTCCTAAAACCTTATACTTGAATTCCCTAACTTGTCTTGCATCAGAGCACCTCACCTCATAACTCACTGTTTGAAAGCATTGACAGACATGCATATGTGATACATACAAACTCAATGGAATATCTTAGATAAAGTTTGTTAAAGTACTTGCATAAAGATGACTCAGTAGAGGGGTACAATGCCCCCTTTGCAGAGGTGCCTTGCTTTCTGCCAGTGGTTCCAAGTATAACTTCATGCAAACCAGATTTATTCCAGCAGATAGAATACCTGGGTACAAAGCATAAAGTTTGCTTTTGTCAAGTAAATGATTTGTAATACAGTAATTGCATAGGTATAAATGAATCATCTAAACCTACCCACAAGTCAAAGTTGTTGCAGCAGTGTCTGATTGCTGAAACTCATTTAGCGGTATAGGAGCCTCCCAGAACAACGGCTGCAAACAGTGTAATAGTAGTTTTATCAAAATGCTAGTTTACCATGTTGATTGAGACATTATACTTTTACACACATTACAAACCTTGTTCACTTGAAATGGAGGCATTATCTCTGTAGATAGTTGAAGGATGCGATCACAAAGTGCTCGTTTCAAATGAATTTTTAGTGGAAATTCTTCAGAAGCATTGCTAGGAGGCCGCCCAACAGTAATGGAAGATAGATAGACTGGCTGAAGAAAGAAGGAAAGTAAAGATCCTGCAAAAAGGGAGGGGTGAGAGAGAGTAATACAAGAGCAACCTAAAACAGCACCAATCTTAGTGGAAAAAAATAATGTAGCAACAGCACAAATTAATAATCAAACTTGGCATTAATTGGTTCTTTTAAATAAAGTCATCAGAACTTGTTTTGAGTTCAAACTTGGCATTAATCGGTTCTTCCAAATAAAGTCATCAGAACTTGCTTTGAGTTCATAAGCATTTGTTCAAAGATGCTTTAGATCTATGAAAATGCTTATTTGCTGTTAAGATCAGCTCTGACACACACATACACACACAAGTCCATGTTGAGGTCTTAAAATTCTTAATCCCTAAAAAAATGATCTCCGGTGAGCCCACTGACTGAAGCTTCGAAAACCTTCTACTTTCTAATATTGTTCATTCATTCATCCTAATAAAAGATATTTTTAAAAGATAATTAAAATTATAAAATCGTTTTTTTAGGGTTAAGAATTTTAAGACCCTAGCATGGACTTGTTTGGGCTTGCCTCAAGGGACTTGGTAGTTGGTACAAAGGCAGCTTGTAGAATTAGGAATGAAAGATGTAGCATCACATTAACTATTTTAAATAATGAAATTGAGAAATAAAAAAAGAAGTTAAAAGTTAGACATGCTTGAATATGTTTTGCATGCTATTTTTATTTTAGTTTTGCATTTTTCACTTTGAATATGTTTTATGTATTATGTTTATGTAATTAAATTTGAGCTAATAGACTTTTTTAAACATTTAGTTTAGAATTAGTTTGATTTTTTAATTAATATTATTTTTAGTATTTTCTTAATCTATTTTGAATTTTTTACATTTTGTTTTGCAATTTTTTTATTTTTTTTTTAATTTTGTGTGTTGCTTCAAAAAGGCATGCGCCTCGCCTTGTGCCTTGCACCTCGGGCACAGAATGGCCTTTGCGCTTTTTTTGTGCCTTGCGCTTTTAAAACAATGGTTGTTCCTATCTTGTTCTGGCACATTTTTTTTCCTTTACAACCGAACAGTACAGCTTTACATTAAGAGAATCTTGAACTGGTTGGCCGCATGGTCATGGCTCATTATAAGTATCTTTGACTTCATACAATTACCAATCAAATAAAAAGTTAATCAACATGCAATCCTTACACCTCCTACAACCATTGGGTAACAGCTAGTCTTGGTATGTTTAGAGATATCATTATTGCAAACCATGTAACAGACCCACCCTTGACCCAACTCAGATAGGAGCAGGTCATGGTTCCAACCATCCAGTTCAATCCAGGTACTACAACACTATTATGGCCCTAATCTGTACTAGTTCATTTCATAAGTTAGTATAAAAGAATAAAAATAACAGGTCAATACACCTTTTTCATGCATATTCGATAAGAAAATAAATTAAGCATGTAAAGTTCGGACTCACAATAGATGAATTATGTGCCATTCAGTTTGATCAAAAAATTATGCATCAGTAAATTGTTCAACCATAGTTTCAGAGCTCTTCCAAGCCTTTGCAATTCTTCTGGTCCCTCTTTTACACTATTCTTTCTTGACCTTCAGTGCCTGTTTGGGAGGGGCTTTCATGAAACAGCTTCTAGCTTTGCAAGGTGGGCCCCATTTGGAAAGCCTATAAGCCATGTTTGTTGAAAACCCTGGAGAGCCCAAAATGATTGTTTGAAAACCAAAAACACGGATTTTCTGCTTAAGCTTCTTTTAGTGGCTTCTCCAAAGCAGCTCAGTGAAAGTAGACCAACCAATACTGAAGCCCTCCCAAATAGGTCCTCAGTTTCCTTGGGTTGTGGTTCATTAATGCATATGGAAGGAAAGAAACTACAGAATTTTTTAAGGGATGAAAGGCCTCTAACTTCCATATTTGAACTTGGAAGCAGTTTTATGGATACGATTTTGGTTTGAAACTTGAAAGATGTATAATTTCAGTCAGAAACGATTATTTATTAAACTAGCAATATGTTTTGGGTGTAGAGGGGCCATTTCTTGGTACAGTTCTTGGGCTCAGAAATTTGAGATCATGGGTTCAAGTCTGAGAATGAACACTTGATGCAAAAATTGGTAGGTCCCAACCAAGACAACAGGTATTTGAGAACAGCATTGGGCAATGGCGCTTTTAGGATAGTACATTGTGCAGGTATTTTTGGGCTTTGCATCCCTTTGTCTTTATATATATCTTTAAGCATGATTTTCTGGAACCTTTTTGCTTGACTATTAAATAAGCAGGTAACAGACCTTGAATCCCCACAACATTCCAACGTGCTATTTTATCAGAGCAGCTCACTGACAATGTTGTATCACCACGACCAGGCTTCCTCTGGACCATGCCAATGACTTGCATATGACCTTTTAAAAAAATTCAAAATGCAGACTTCATTTAAGCAAATCAAAACTAGTATTGAATCTATTTAGTTTTCCATTTATTTAAAGTAGAATGGAAGCCAAATATGTATAAGTATGGTATAAAAAGAAAGTAATAGAGGTATCTACTAGAAAATAATGAACAATATCAATTTCATAAACATCACATAGCAATAGGAACAAATTTACACAGCCAACTTAGGAAAATAGGTAGAACTTCACATGCTTCGTTCACTTGGTTGCCAAGGTCTGCAAATTCTCTAGCTGATTTATGTGTGAGAGAGAAAGTACAAACAAACAGGACATGTATTTAGGATCATAACCCCTGAGCTAGTGGGATAAGGCGATTAAAGGGACTAAGAATGACTTTAAGATGAGCAACCAAGGGGGTGGCTCTTCTTTTCTGTTTCTTTAAGATAGACGAAAGCCTATTTTCTACTTGCACCTTGCCT
The DNA here is from genome assembly GCF_000365185.1 of Nelumbo nucifera. The sequence continues at coordinate 693,792 of NW_010729152.1, forward strand.
CTCATTCTTTTCTTAATAAAGTTGTTATCAGTTACTGTCTTACCAAAAAAGAAAAAGAGAAGATTACTGGATTTAAAAACATTAAGAAATAGATATCAAAGCAACCTGAAAAAAAAAATGGAGAGAGAGACCTTATGCTCAAGCATGAAGTGAGAACCCAAACCGAGATAGCATCAGAGTCTTAACTAGTAATAGAAATAGATAGTATAAAGAACTACCGAAGGTATGTGCACATTTTACTAGGGACATTCACACCAAATTTTGGTGTGGGTATGCATCACTCTGATCCTCTTCCAGACATTGACGTGGAGCAAAAGGACAAGTATATTGGTGCTTAGCACCCTCAGAATGAGAAGGAAAATTTTGGGTTCCAACACTGAGGGGAGAGTTGAGAATTTGTGAAGTTAAACTTTTAGCCAGCTCAATTAAATGAATTCTACACCAAGGTCCAAAACAAAAACAGGTGCTTGCAGAAATGTCTTTCAAATTGGTGTATTTTCCTGTGGGCATAATTTGGGTGACAGAATTAAAAAATTTTGTTTCTTCTTGTTAGAATAGCTAGTTTATGTAATTAGAATTAAATAGTTTCTGTACTGTAAGTGCCACAAGGACATAAGAGTCTTTTTAACTGTTTTAATTCTCACCCTATACATATTAACAGATTCTGGTGCTGCAAGAACTGATTCAACCTCCCAACCTTTTCTCTTCTCTTCTCCATTCTCTCTTCTCTCTCCTCTCTTCTTTTTTCATATTTCTACTACTTTTTATTACTAATGTGGTATCAGAGCAAGATTACTGAGCTTGAGAGCAGATCAAACAACTTCTTTCTCCTTCATCTTGCTGTCTTCTCCAGATTGAGATCAAAAGAACAAACCTACAACCGATACAGCAGTTCCCTTCCTCTTGGTCGTGTACCAAGGAAAAAAATCTATGAACTAAGGCGGCTGAATGCTGGAGAAAGTATTGTGAATTTTCAAATCACTTTTCTGTGGATCGTGGGATCTTTGTACCTGAGAATGGGATTTTTGTAGGTCACAGGTGACCTGTTTTTGACATTTTTTGGTGTGACAGCACTGTTTGTGGTCTCTCCTGGTGGTTGGTGTGATTAAATGGTATGAAAGTGTGGTGGACTGTGACTGTTGAGTCTGTTCAGCCCTGAAATCAACCTGGAATTTTTTTTTTTTTTTGAGAAATTATGGCTGGTTTCTGTCCAGACTGTAGTGTGTGCATGTGGGCTGCAGTTCTAGGGTGTTTCTAGGACTGATCTGTGTCAGGAGGGATCCGTGGGTGTGTGTTTAAAGCTGAATAGTGAGCTGAATCATGTCCTTCGAAAATTCTGCAACTTCTGGGATTTCTGTTGGTCAAAACAGAATGATTGGGGGGCTGGATATGAGTTTCCCTATGGCTGTAATTCCCTTTGATGGACTAAATTACCTTGAATGGTCTAGGGGAATTAAGCTCTACATTACTGCTAGGGGGAAAATAGGGTATATCAGTGGTAAAGTGAAGGAACCAAATACTAGAAGTGCTGAACATAACAGGTGGATCAAGAGAATAGTATGGTGATGTCATGGCTCTTGGTTTCCATGCTACCACAAGTGCAAAAGACTTTTATGTGGGCTGAAATAGCTTGTAAAATATGGGAACAAACAAAATCTACCTATTCAAAGCAGAGGCAATATGCAAAGATATACTAATTGCAAGTTGAATCATCCACTTGTAAGTAGGGAGAGAGGAGTCTCTCGGTATATTACTCAGATCTGACATCAATCTAGAAAGAGTTGGACCACTATCAGAGTGTGAATTGGAAATGTGATGAATATGCAAAAGCTTACAAGTCCCTTGCCTCCCAGCAATGGATATTTACCTTTCTCTTGGGACTGAATCCTATATATGAATCTATCAGATTACAAATCTTGAAAGTGTGATGAATTGTTCAGAGGGGGAACCAGTTGCCCTAGTAGTCAAGGGAGGTACAGGTAGAAATGAAGGGGAGTTCTTTTAAGAAGGGTGACTTCTAAAAGAGAGTGGATGACAAAGATAAACTTTGGTGTACTCACTATCAAAAGTCCAGACACACTAGAGACACATGTTGGGATATTCATGGGAAGCCCAAATGGGCTCAAGAATTGAGTAAAAAATCAGCATCTCACCAAAGTAAGAAGCCGGTACAGCAGAATCAGAAGAAATATAACTCAACAAATGTGGCCTCTCAAGAGACTTGTCCCATGGTATCTTAGGACTGTCCCTCTGGTTCTGATCCCAAGGAAGAGATTATCGGTTCTTTTTGGAGTTATATGATAGGACACTTCACCAAGTGGATTCTAGCCCTACTCCGGCATTTGAGTCTACATTAGGTAACTCTGCCATTGCCTCCCATGTGTCATCTCATACATCTGAATCCTCTTGGATAATTGACTCTGGAGCTTCAAATCACATGACTGGTAAGTCAAATTTATTTTAGGCATATAACCTCCTCTCTAGGAGAGGTAAGGTGAGACTGGCTGGTGGCTCATTCTCTACCATAGCCGGTCAAGGAACTATCATCCCTTCCCTATGGCTTTACCCTCTCTAATGTGTTGCATGTTCCAAAATTACCTATCAATTTACTTTCCATCAATAGCATTACTCAATCCTTGGATTGCTCAACAACCTTTTTCCTTCTTCTTGCATGTTCTAGGATTTGACCTCTAGGAGGACAATTGGTAGAGGAAGTATGGTGGGCGGCCTCTACGTGTTGGAGAATAAAGTTGGTCTTGTGGCTACAAAGTCTTTGAGTTTGTCCAATGAGAGTAAATCCCACTTATGGGATAGTTGTCCTGGTCACCTTTCTCTTGAGTCATTAAAGGTTGTGTTTCCAGAGTTAAGTCTTTGTCATTAAATGAGTTGCAGTGCTAAATGTGTCAATTGAGTAAACATTGTCGAAGTTCTTTTCCTTTGAGAAATAAAAGATTTGAATTTCCTTTTCACATTGTTTATTCAGATGTTTTGTGCCCTGTTACTCTACCTTCTAAAATTGGCTATAAGTATTTCATTACTTTGATTGATGACTACTCTAGATAATATCTGGATTTATCCCATGCAATCTAGAGAAGAAGTGCCAAAGATTGTGAAAGATTTTCAATGCATGATTTTTACTCAATTCCGGACTGAGATTCATATTTTCCAATTGGACAACACAAAAGAATATTTTCATAGTGATCTCACGGAGTTCTTGGCTTCATGTGGATCCCTTCACTGAAGCTCCTATGGTAAGACACCTCAATAAAAAGATGTTGTTGAGAGAAAATATCGTCATCTTCTTGAAGTTGTTCGTGGATTATTATTACATATGAATGTTCTGAAACGTTGGATGAATGTTTTTATGTGTGTTGCATATTATCAATTGTATCCCATCTCAGTTGTTAGATTATAAGACCCAACATCAACTTTTGTTTCCTAAGGCCCCTTGTTCTCTAATCCAATGTGTGTCTTTAGGTGTCGTTGCTTCATTCATGACTTGTCTCCTACTCGTGGTAAGCTTGACCCTCGTGCAATCCCTTGTGTTTTTCTAGGTTACCCTTTGTCTCAAAAGGGTTATCGGTGCTATGATCCTACTTATCGCAAGTACTATGTCTCCATGGTTGTATCCTTTTTAGAGAGTGAAACATTTTCTCTCTGTTTTTCCTCAAGGGGAGAGTAGGGTTGAAGAGAAACACACTTAGGTTCAACTAGGAATGGCAATTTTCCCCATTTCCCCGACCCCCGTGGGGATCCACCCCGAATGGGGCAGGGATGGGGATGATTTTCCCCCCGCAGGGACGGGGATGGGGAGAGCACTCCCCGCCCCATGGGATCCCCACTAATATATATGTATATATGTATGCTTATGTTATATATGTATATATGTACACATACATCTATATATTAATATTTTTAAAAATATGGTTGAATATGTTTGAATCTTTTCTAATAAGATTGTAAATTTTAATTATTTTATTTTTATTTTTTTAAATAAAATAAAAAACAAAAACAAAATGGTTAGCATTATAAAAAATCGCGGGGAATGGGGATCCTCACAGGGATGGGGATCCCCGTGGGGACGGGGATGGGGATAACCTTGTCCCCATTAGAGGGGACGAGGACGGGGACGGAGACGGGGATGGGGACGGGGACGGGGATGGGGATTTTCACGGGGACGGGGATGGGAATTTTTGCGGGGATGGGCTCCCCATCCCCGCCCCGCCCGTTACCATTCCTAGGTTCAACTACCTCCTCTTCCTTATCCTTCTCCATTTCGTGTTTTTCTCTGTCACCACAGGGGCCAACAAAGTTCAAGAGTTGTGGAACCTATAACTATGCTACAGACATTGATGTATCCTTTTTTGATATGCATGATCCTCTTGATATTGATCCTCTTACTATTGATGATCTTGATGTTCCTATTTCTAAGAGAGGGTGTTAGATCTTATACTACTAATCATCCTATCTCTCACTGTGTCTTATGATCATATTTCACCTTCATATCATGCTTTCCTTTCCTCCATTGACAGCATTTTTGTTCCTAAAAATGTGGCAGAAGCTTTATCCATACCAAAATGAACAGATGCAATGAAGAAAAAAATCAATGCCTTGCACGAGAATGGAACTTGGGTGTTGGTAGATCTTCTTGAAGGAAAAAAAAAAAAAAACCTAGTGGGATGCAAGTGGGTGTTCATAGTAAAGCCTAGGGCTGATGGTATAGTAGAAAAGTACAAAGCCAGATTGGTGGCAAAAGGGTTTATATAGGTGTATGGAGTGGACTATGCAGAGACCTTTACCCCAGTAACCAAGATGAACTCCATCAGAATCCTCCTCTCATTGGCAACTAATCTTGACTAGGAACTTCACCAACTAAACATCAAAAATGCATTCTTGAATGGTGATCTAGAGGAGGTGTACATTACTCAGCCTCCGGGGTTTTGTGCCAAAGTGATGGAGGCCCATCCCAAGGCCCACCTCACTCCTAGGGGCGGCAGCTCCTAGGATAAGGCCAAGAGTCCAAGATAAGCCAAGGAAGGATAATTCAAGATCCATCAAGACTCTTCCAAGACTCCAAGACTTATCAAGAATCCAAGCTTATCAAGACTCTTCCAAGATAATTCAAGAATTCAAGATTATCCCAAGATAATTCAAGAATTCAAGAATTATCAAAATTCAAGAATTCAAGATCCATCAAGAATTCAAGAATTCTAGATAATCCAAGATTCATGCAKGGAKAAGATCAAGGGAGATCGGACGGGGGAGATCAAGTCAAGAAGAGTTCGATCCTATCTGCAAGTTTGAGATGTTTAGATCAAATCTAATTTCTTTTCCTAGTTCTTTTATAATTTCTCAATGTATTATAAATACTGCTATTTCCCAGAATTATGAATCAATTTCATACTTCAGATTTCAGAATTTCTTCAAGTTCTCTTCTTCCTATTTTCGCCACCTTTTCTCTCTCCTAGAGAAATCGTGTTATTCGCTAGGTGCTAGCGAACGCCCGGTGCTTGCATAGCCAGCTCCGGTTCTCATTGCTTACACGCTACGTCACAAAGGTAGTGAGTAGAAAGTGTGCAAGTTAACAAAAAAAAAATCATTATATGGGTTGAAACAGCCATCTCAAGCCTAGTTTAGTAAGTTTCACTTGGTTGTACAACAGATGGGGTTTAAACAATGTCAGTCAGATCATACTCTACTTGTAAAGAAGGGTGAAGGGAAAATTGTAGCTCTAATAGTGTATGTTGATGACATAGTGGTCCCAAGGGATTACAAAACTAAAATATAGAAGTTGAAGAAATTCTTACCCACTCAGTTCAAAGTGAAAGATTTGGGTCCCTTACATTATTTCCTTGGAATTGAAGTTGCCCACTCTCGAAAGGGCATCTTTATTTCTCAAAGGAAATACGTCCTAGATCTATTAAAAGACACAAGCAAGTTAGGAGTGAAGCCAATTGATTCACTCATTGACCCTAATCATCAGTTGGGTAACAGTCAGGGGGAGGCTATAAAAGATGTGACTAAGTTCCGAAGACTTGTAGGGAAACTCTTATGTATGTCCATGACTAGACCTGACATTGCTTATGTTATGGGTGTCCTTAGTCAGTTTATGCATAACCCTAAGACCACCCACTTTGAAGCTGCAAAAAGAATTCTTAGATACCTCAAGAAGTTCCTAGGAGCTGATGTGTTATTCTAGAAGCATGGGCATTTGAAAGTTGAAGTGTATACAAATGTTGGCTAGGCTGGGGTAGTTGATGATAGAAAGTCTACTAGTCGGTATTGCACTTTCGTGGCAGGAAACTTAGTCATCTCGAGAAGTAAGAAGCAAAGTGTGGTAGCTAGGTCGAATGCTAAAGTAGAATACAGAGCTACGTCTCATGGAGTTGTTGAAATCATGTGGATAAAGAGCATGTTAGGTGAACTGGGCTTTGCAATTAACAGTCCTATGTCACTCTATTGTGACAACAAAGCTGCTATCAACATGGCAACCAACCCAGTCCTCTATGATAGAACAAAACATATTGAAGTAGACAAGCATTTTATTAGGGAAAAACTTGTGAGTGGAGAAGTATGCACTCCCTATGTCAGCTCAAAAGAACAACTTGAAGATATCTTCACCAAGGGTCACCATCACTTGCAGCACAACGATTTGTGTGACAAGTTGGGCATGATTGACATCTATGTCCCAACTTTAGGGGGAGTGTTAGAATAGCTAGTTTAAGTAGTTTATGTATTGTAAGTGTCACAAGGGCATAAGAGTCTTTTTGCCTTGTTTAATTGTCACCCTATATACTAATAGATTCTAGTGCTGCAAGAACTGATTCAACCTCCCAACCTTTTCTCTTCTCTTCTTCCTCTCTTCTCTCTCTCTACTCTCTTCTTCTTTTATATTTCTACTACTTTTTATTGCTAATACTTCTCTTTCTTCTCCTTTCAGGTGGCTTGTCTTCCATGGGTATGGATGCACAGGATATCAGCCCCTTGTCTCATCTAAGGTCACACATTATAAGCTAAAATCCAACTTATCATTCAGAAACTGAGAACCCAATAATTAAACGAGTATGTGATAGTAATGTGTATTCAAATTACAAGTTTTTATTCATGTTCTATAAAATCCTAAGCTAATACTTTGTTATATATACCATACTGCATGCTAAAGCATCTATCAATTGCATTAAGAATCCATAAAAAATAAATTTAAATAGCCAAGTCATATTGCATACTACAAAACTTAAATCTTCAAAAGCAGGACTTGTTGCATTCATGACAATAACCTTCTCCCCAACCAAAAGCCTTCCAGATTTCTTTTTGGACCCTTAAATCTTCAAGATGTGTTCGTTTAGTGGTCCTATGTCATTGATAAAATAATCTCACAAATCACAACTTCATACTCCAAATAAGCATATCTATTATGATACACAAACAGTTTTAAATCCTCCATTACCATTATTCTTGATTGATGTTTCAAAACATTCATCCACAAAACCATTAGGTTTGCTCATATACATTTGTGAGCTCTCTTTCTTTAGGATAAGATCTCTTGACAAAGCCAGTGGTGAAGTAGTCGAGGCATCCCCACCTACAAGACACAAAGGAAGGATGACATGATAGCGGTACATATGAACACTTTTTAAGATAAACCATTAGGATCTCTCATGCAAGAACAGAGACAGTAATTTCAGAATTTTCTTATGCCAATTAGACTCACAGGGCAACTGTGAAATGTATAAGTGCAACTGCCAACCCGGTCTCATTGAGTACTTTCCTTGGTAAGGACCATTTGCCTCCAAACGAAAAAGAAAGTCCATTGCATCATTTTCTCCTTCATAATGCCCATACTTATTATAAACTTCATTAAGATTCGCAATCTCTGTATAGAAAAACCTATCATCACCAGGATTAAACATTTTTGTACGTTAATAGGTGCATAATTTTCCTTCAAGTGCGCATTACATCTTATCATTTCAAATTTAGCACTGAATAAAGTTTAGACCATTGAATTTGTTAAAAGGTAATACCATAAAAGGTGAGACTAAAAACGTCAAGAAGAAAAAGAAAATTTGACAATTACATAGCTGAGAGGTTCCAAGAAAAGATCTGCATAACATATAGCAGCAGAAGATAAAAGGACGCAAAAGATGAACAAGGAGGCCTTTAGTGAAAACCTCAATAGTGCTCTTCGTGCAATAATTTCTGCATGGGAGTCGTTTACAACATCTCCGTGTGGACTCAGGAGTGAGCATCCGAGACATTTAGTTCCAGTCCCCAAAGCAACAACTCGCAAATCTGAAAGACCAGAAAGGCATCAGACCGAACCACCGAAAAGCAACAAATTGTCTCTAGTCATAAACGTAGGATATGGGAACAACCAAACAAATTCCAATTTAGTTCCAGTACAACAATCATATTCAAAGCCTTCTCGAGAACATATTATGATTCTCTATGTTACCAACAACCAAACTTCCGCATTGATCAAATAAATGACTTAAAAAAAAACACGGGATGGAAAAAAAAAGGGGGAAATTTAGTACACAGTTTTTAAAAGGAATAAAAAGTAAAAACATAGGGCTTGTGTGGACAGAAAGTAATACCTTGGGAAGGAGAAGAGACGAGGAATGCAGCCAAAACGGTGGTTTCTCGGCCTTGAGGCTTTCCTTTCTTTGGGAGAGAATTATAAACCGAAAAAACCGCCTCCGAAACCTTCTCTCCCCAGTACTCTCCCGAACGATACAGCAGTTCAGGATCAGAGCAGGAATCCATGCTTATTCAGAGTCTCAGAGACGCCGGAGGGGTCCGGATGTACTAGGCACGTTTGATAAGCACAATGACTCAGGCACACAACGAGTGAACACGTAATAGCTGTGTTACACATGTCTCTAATGCACTCTAAATCCAAACATTATGGAGACAGAATTTATCCATTATTTTATTATTTTTGTTAAAATAATTAAAAATAAAAAACAATAAAAAGGGAAAACGTAAATGAATTCCAACTCCGATACGTTTAGATTTTCCTTTTTCATTGTTTTATTTTTAATTATTTTGGTAAATATAATAAAATAATAAATAATTTCTACTTAACAGAGCAAAAACGTTTTGATAAAAAGTGCATTAAGTGGGACATGTATCATACAACTATTACGTGTTCACTCATTGTGCTTACCTAACATCCCTACTACATCCCGATACACGCCTAGAGGGCATTGAATCACGGTATAATTTTTTGGACTAGTTTATTCTGTTATTTAGAGGGACTAGTAATTAAGCACATAGAACGTGAAGAATTTTTCTTCATATTAATTACTTGAATTTTAGATATATCATAGTTAAGATAGTATTTGAAAATTAACAAACGTAACAATATGATTAAAAATAAATTTAAATATTTATTATTCAATTATGACATCATGGGTTTCGTTGAAAAGTTGAATCACTAACCCACCATCTAAATAAGAATAGCTTTGCTTTTTGATTAGTTTTAAATTAGGGAAAATTATAGTCAGAGCCGATTGTACATTTAAAATTAGGCAATAAGTTGGTCCATAAACCAACAAAACTCTGACAACCGGCTCTATATTTCATATTATAAAAACCCTCGCCATGTCATCAGAGGCTTATGTGGTTATTGCCAACATGGGAATCTTAATTATTGGACTCGACTTGGGCCTAAAATATTGGGCTCAACTTTTTTTTTAGGCCACGCTTGGGCTTTCATTATTCTTTTAGGTTTTGAGGTCTTTTAATATAAATAAATTAATTTTTAATTGAATTAAAAAGGAAAAAAAATATTTTTTCCAAATTTCTAGCTGGGCTCGGGCTCAAGCCCAGGCTTCGGGCTTTATATGAGGGTCAGGCTTGGGCTCAAGACCTAGGCCCGATGAACATATTTTGTTAATGTAGAGGCAAAGCCCAACCCATGAACATGTTTACTCTTAATCCATGTTGGAAACAACAAAAAGCTTATACCGAAATTGCCTTTTAATGTTGAGCGATTGAAAAATATGAGGGTTAGGCTTGGGCTCTCTCTCTCTCTCTTTCTTAGTCTCCCTCACACTCTCTCACTCATAGTCATCTTTATATATGTATATATATATATATATATATATATATATTAAATATGTGTATATATATTATATTTATTAATATTATTTACATTTTGATTTCCTTTACTTTAAATATATACCTTTTTGAAAACAAACTTTTAATTAAAAAATTTGGGGATTTAGGTCCCCGATGGGCCTCGTGTAATGGATGGGAAAAAGGTGTTAGGGTTTATTGATCTTAAAGTTTATTGTTCTATGGTGCTACACAACCCAAGGGTAGGGATGACAATTTTTCCCATCTCCATCGAGTCTCTGGCATCCCTGGCTAGGTGGGGATGGGATTAATAGGAATACTTGATTGGGGAGCAGGGTGGGGATTGGGAGTGAAGTCCACATCTCGCTCCGACCTCGATTATATATATTAAATATATAATATTATTTATAATATACATCAAAATAAAATATTATTTGAATTTAAATATTCTTTTGTTTTAAATAAATACCTTTATGAAAATAAACTTTTAATTAAAAATTTGGGGATTTAGGTCTCCGATGGAGAACTCATCTCCATAGGGGATCGGTGATGTAAGCTAAAATTTTCAGACAGGGACTGGGGTCAGAGATGAGTCTAACTAGAGTCTAAATTTTATGAAAACAAACTTTTAATTAAAAATTTGGGGATTTAGGTCCCCGATGGGAAACTCATGTCCATGGGGGATCGGTGATGTAAAACTTTTTCTGACAGGGTTGGAGTCAGATGAGTCTAGTAGAGTCTTTTTCTTCGGTGTGAACTACACATTGATTTTTTTTATAAGAATAAAATTGGTGTTTGCATATTGATTTTTTTTGCTAGGAAAACAAACCAAATATTAACAAAAAAATAGAAGTAAACTATACAATACTTTAGGAGGGCTGTTCCAAAAAGATCTTATACACGACTGATATTGGATTTCTTTACCTATGGTATGAGCAGCCCTATTTGAGTTCCTTGGAATATAGCAAAATTTATATTTACAACAAGATGTTGATGAGTTTGGATATCTTCAATTCAATTAAACATAGTCAAAGGAAGAGGGAGTCAAGATTCAAAAAATTTATAATATTCTTGTCATCAGATAGGACCAAAATAGAGGTGGAGGCATTAGGTTTAGCCACTTCCAAGGCTGTCCTGACTGCAAAACGCTTTGCTTCCACAGAATTACATGAACCAATAAGTTTATCACATGCAATCAAGGATCAAAGTATCGGTATCAGGTATTATATTAAACAAGTCGGATATGGATATATTTTGGAAACGTATGGATACAAATAAAAGATATAGAAATGCTTAGATATGCTAGGGAAATGCATGCAAATCAAATAAATACATTAATAATATTAACCAAAAGCTGAATTATCTGTGAATAATATATAATTAAACACATAAGAAATGCATACTTCAATAGGTTACATGAAGAGAAATATTACAATAAACAATACCAGGACTCTAGAACATTCAAACATCATACAATAATTATCACTCTTTCAATTTTTACAATTATAATTTTCAATTTGTATTAAATTTTAGGAATATTTATTAATTTAGTATTTTTATTTAAATAAAAACTCTTTTTTAAATAATAAATATGTTTTCATTTTTAACATATAATACTTTTATTTTACATATAATTGTAAAATAAAACAAATAAATCATTTAAGGAGATAAAATAAATTATTTATAATTTCCAGTTTTTATTAAATTTTTTGGGGAAATTAAATTTTAAATTATTCATTTCAGTTTTATATAATTTTCCGTTTTCCATCAATTTTGTTGGGAAAATTTATTTATTTAGTATTTTTATATGATAACTCTATTATTTCAAATAATAACTATGCTTTCATTTTTAACATATAATCATGTGGAAATAAAATATATAAATCATCTAAGTTAGATGAAATATATTATTTTTATAATTTTTAGTTTTTATTAATTTTTTTTGGAAAATTTAAATCTTAAATTATTTATTTCAGTTTCTATAATACTATTTTTTTTTATTTTTATTAAATATGAAATAATAGAGTCATCACCTCTATATCGATGTGTATCAGACCATATACATTGATATTGTGCAATACGGCCCAATACGGAGGCGTATCATGCCGATATGCATGACTTACGGGATATGTCTCTAGTCGTGATGTATCCTGTATCCATGACCATGGATATGGATACAATATGCCCCATATTGAGAGTATCGTATTGATACCTTAATCCTTGCCTGCAACAAGAATAAAAGACTTTGAGCTATCAAAGGCACATAAACCACAAGAGATACCCCACCATTTGAATTGTTCTACGATCACATTTTATGATAACTTGGAAATTCTCCAGGGGAGTTTTCATATTGATTGAGCTTCCATTTTACCAATTATAATAGGGTCAAGAGTCGTGAGAGTGACTTGCCTTTTTTTCAAACTATTTAAGACTCAAAAGGATTATGATTATGTAGGGTCTGTTTGGTTTATGAGAATATAAGTTTGGAATCAAAATCGGAATGGTCTATTCTGATTTCAATTGTTTAGTTGGGTGGAATTGGAATTCAATTCCCATTCATAATGGAATGACATTCCCTCAATTAATTCTAATTTTTATTTGAATCAAACAGGCGGAAGGAATAAATCATTCCAATTTCAATTCCGATTATAAATCAAGCGGACTCCTGTAATGTATTATATACATGTTTGCCTGAAATACTTAGCCAGACTTGGACATGTTTAAGGTCAACCCAAGCCCAACCCTAAGAATTGGTGTTTAAGGTATGGGCTTGAGGTAAAGCTTGATTAATTCAAACAGGGCCCAAATCAAATTGAAATTTGACATATTCGGATCGTCCTAGAGCCAAGCCCGGCTCAGGTTGGTCAACCGAACTTAGGTGGGCCTATTAGGCCCAATGTATAAAAATCTCATATGAACCTATTTAATATGTATTTATCTATATATGTGTATGCAAGTTTATAGTAGGGCTCACGGTACCTAAGGGCTAGGGCTAAACCAAGCCCAAAAAAAGGAAAGCCTAGGGTTTTGGGTCCAGACCGAGCCCAAAAACAAAAAATCCAAGTCAAATCCATCATGCAAGATTGATGATTTCGTCAATCTATCCGGTTGAAATTACCCAAAGTTACACTCCTAGTTGATAGTTCCACCATAAACACTTGCTTGGGAGCGAGAGTGGTGATTAGACCTGTTCATGGGCCGAGTAGCCTGATGGGGCAGCCTGGCCCGTTTTAAGTCGGGCCTGAACATGCATTTTAAGCCTATGGGCTCAGGTTCGGGCTGTCTCAAAAAAGACCAGCTGGAGCCTTATATGTTTATATATTTTATATAATAAAAATGTATATATAATATGTTTTTTCTTTGTTCATCTTCTCTTTTTTCAAGTAATAGTGAGGATTTTCATTATTTTTAGGTTTTGAGATCTTTTAATATAAATAAAGAAGCTTATTGTTGAATAAAAAAATATTTTTTTTTTCAAATTTTTTATTGGCTCGAGCTCAAGCCTGAATATATTCTATTAATATATAAACAAAACCCGGCCCGACCCGTGAACAAGTTTAGTGGTGATCATGGGTCATGCCAATGCTTTGTTGTGTCCAAAGTTCATTTACCACCCCAAGCACTATATCAACTTTAAACCTATTTCACTTAAAAGCTCAATAAAAAGGCCACTTTATGGAAGAAAGAAAGATGACCAAAGACTATGTGGTTACGAACTCCTCAGCATGGGAGGCTAGCGAGGTGTTTGGATCGTACGATGATGATTCCTCTAATGAGATTTCTGGTAAACCACTAATTTATGAGATCATTGATTTCTCAAAAACGAAAAAAATTGTTGGTTTGGTAACATTGCTGCCATGACAGTCGATTCCTAACAAATCGGCTATGAATTTATTTGGTAATGATTTTTCTTTTATAGAAACCCCCTCCACGTCAAATGAAACATCTTCCAAAAAAAAAAAAACCAAAATCAGCCTGAAAAGAGGAATCATCGAAATTGGTGTTGCCTCTTTTCAACCCGATTTTCATAATTGATTTTAACTAATTTTCCGATTTCTCAAAAATGACCAACCAAACAGCAAAATAATGAAGGATTTTTGAATCACAATTGTAGTTCTGATGTGGCGTTGATTTTTTGAGAAATTGGCATCAGTCCCAAAACACCACCTAGATAACCCTCAACATCAGCCCTATTCTCTTCACAATTACAAGAATCCTTCTAGGATCCAACTCACATCCCTTGTGCCAATTTTAAACAGAAGTTGCTTCAATTCTAAAGGCACCAACACTAATATACTAGATTTGTGATGGATTTACAGTGAGAGGTTTGTATTCTACCCCTTAGTTCTTTTAAGGAACATATTTACAAGCCATGGAGGTATGCAATTATAGGTAAAACATTGGGATGAGCCCTTAGCTACTAATTTGTTGTTCAACAGTTACATTAGCTATAGAAACTAGTTGGAGGGATTGATATTATTGACCTATCAAATAACTTCTATATTTTTAAGTTTAGTGATTTAGTGGGTTATAATTAATCATGCGATGTTTGAAGGACCATGGATTGTACGTAGCTAATTGAATATTTTGATTATGAGGTCTTGCAACTTATTGCTAATTGAATTGCTTCAAGGTAAGGTTTTAAAAGATTAAAGGTGTAGTTGAGGCACTATGGCCCCAAAGGGTAAGGCGTGTGCCTCAAAAAATAAAAAGAAAATTTTAATTATAACTTATAAATGATAAAAGGAACCTATGAAGCCTAGATAACAAACATCCAAATTTCATAAAAGAGAAATTTTATTTTGTACCTTATATAGCCCATAAGTCCAAACATCATGTCATCTTAAACCTTTTACTATCATATACATTTCCCATGGTTTTATTAAAAAAAAAAAAAAACCTTTTCCATGGAATTCCCGTTCTATAACATATCACAAGAACATAAACTATTCCCATGGTTTCACCAAGAAAATAAACTTTACAACCTATCAAAAAAGACAAACCTTTCTCAATTCCCATGGTTTCATAAAAATTGGACAAAAAAAGAACTTTTCCATGGGATTCACCTTTTTAAATCTATCAAACGAATCATAAACTTCTCCAATGATTTCACAAAAAAAAAATTCCCACGGAATTCACCTTTTGTAACCCATCAAAAGGAACCATAAACCATTTACATTTCAACTTTCAAAGTCCTAAAAATCTCAAATTGTTTAAATTATCAAAAAATTCTCATTATAAGTCTGATGAATCATCCATTAGTGTAAGTATTTTTTTATATGAAGACATGTGTCTTTAAAGATAACTATTTTGAGAGTGGAGTTAACCACCAAACTTTTATGATAGTGGATAGACTTTTATTTGAAAGTGAGAAAAACCACTTCTTAGATGTTGTTTCTTGAAAAAATAAGTTGCCAAGTGTCCGAGGGAAAAGCCCTCCAGTCTGACCACATTACTTCAGTATATATGTAAGAATCGTTTAGGTACTAGACAAAATAGAACGAGTGAAATTTCTTGATTGGTTCTTCCCAGAGGAACGATATATTTTATTTGACTGATAGAGCCAMCAAACATTTCTAAAATATTAGAAATTAACAAAATAAATAGAGTGTTCTTATTTGAACCATCTCGTGATCTTCAACCAATTATGCGCTTCAATACAATTACCTGATGTAAGTGCTATAGCTTGTTGCCAAGAGAGAGAGAGAGCATAATGATTTTGTTTAATTTAATTTCAACAATAAACCAATCCATATACGGAACATTTGGAAGGTTATTAATTAAATACGAACATGGTATGTTCTTATTGGCTAATCCCATTTCAAGAAATAATGGCATATGGAAGAGTATTCAATGTAGACACCTATTCATGGGCTTGGTAACCTGATGGGCTCGTCCAACCTGTTATTTTTTAGGTTTGGACAAAACTTCAGGAGCTTCAAGTCTGTGGGCTTGGGATTGGGCTTTCTCAAATAAACCCAACCTAAGCCTCAGCCTGATCCATTACTATTACATATAATACAAATATATATTAATTATATAAAATATATAGATATAATATTTATTAGTTTATTAAGTTATTATCAAATACTAATTTACTATTTAGGAAATACAAATTAATTTATTAATTTTTTTAAATTAATACCAAATCAATATAATATTAGTTTAATAAATTATATCGTAAATAGGAGATCTTGTGTGCAGACTAGGCTTCAAGCTCAAGTTCAAGCCTGGAAATTTTTGATTGATAAAGAGGCAAAGCACGACCTAAATCCGATCCAGCTTGGCCTGTGAATAGGTCTAATTCAATGGGAGCCTCCTCCTACGCTTTAGGCTTACTCTCGAGCCTGGACATTTTTTGTTCATAAAGAGGCAAAGCCCGACCCAAACCCGACTTGTGAATAGGTCTAATTCAATGGGAGCCTCCTCCTCAAGGATTGTATAATCTTAGAGTTCATTTGGTTTCTATGAATAGGTGCCTAGAATCAAAATCAGAATGGCCTATTCCAGTTCCAACTATTGTTTGGTAGGAATGCATTCAAATTCCCATTCTTGGGGGAATCCCATTCCCCTACTCCCTTTCCAAGAGTCTATCAAGAAGTAAAGAACTCATGACAAACCCCCCAAACCCTAATATTAATAAAATAGTAAATATTATTTAATAATAATGTGATAAGAATAATAAATAATATATATATATATATTAATATAAAATAATAACAATACAATATTAATAAACAATTTATGAAATAATAATAAAACATTATGAAAGTAATAATAATAAAATAATAATATATTAATAATTAAAATAATAATAAATATTAGTAAATTATTAATAAAATAATAGTACTATAATAAAATATTAATATAATATAATTAAAGTAATAATAAAATACTAATAGATTAATTATTAAATAAAATTAATTTTACAATAATAATATATTAATAAAATATTCATAAGAATGATGAACGCTAAGATATTCATTATTAAATACTAATAAAATAATAATTATATATTCATAGAACATTAATAAAGTAATAAATAGACTAATACAAAATTAAAAAATTTCAGTTGATTCTGATTCTAACTCCAAATGAATAAAACAACAATTATTTGAATCCAATTTCAGTTCTCGACCAAATCAAATAGGTGATTCTGATTCTGATCTTGTCTGCGAACTAAATGGACCCTTAATATACTTGACACTTCTAAAGGATAACTGAGACTGTGTATTGCTGTGGAGATCTTAGAGATTATTTGGGTCAAGGGATGAGAGGATATTTGGTGTATATCAACATCACAACTCATTACATGGTTGAATTATGAGCCATATCTATGAAGGGATTTAACAAGCTCAAGTTCGAGGGCACACCAACATTATCATTGAATTCGTTATCCACAATCTAATCTCTACAATCTCTTCAATGTCCTAATGGCAAGCTGAATAGATTTTTATTCTCTATCACACCTGTAATGTGAAAAACCCATTGGACTTGAAGTGTGGACAACCATAGACCCATCCATTCCGTGTGCTGAAATTTAATTAATTATAATGGGGTGACAAGGATTGAAAACTAGACAATGTGGTTAAATAGGCTTAGATACCATCTCAAGGGACCATTCAACCTAAAAGCTCAAGCTGTTAAGTAAGGTCCTTAAATGGGTTTTTATTCTCTAATAGAACAAAAAATAAAAAAAAAGCCTCAAATTGGCATTGGAGTTGAATATTATTGATATTATCTCAAAAGGTGATGGCCAAGTGGTTAATTTAGCATTGCAAGTTAATAATGATGTAGTTTCTCGGAATATTAAACATCCTATTGCTGATTGCAAATAGGGGTGCTTACGGTTCAGTAACTGAACCATGAACCTATTTTCCAAGCTGAACTGGTACCACTAGCTTTTGGAAAACCATGAACCAAAATTGAACCAAAGCCATGTTAGCCGGCTAATTAATTTGATTCATTGGTTTTTCGGTTTTGATATTTATAATATATAAATATATAAAAATATTAGAAATACATATAACATATTATATTATATTATAAACAATAAATATAATATATTATATATTACAAATAAATATATATTTATATAATGCATATATATTCATTTATAATGTATAAATAATATAAAATATATATATATATATATATATATATATATATATATAATACACACACACATACACACACTCTCTCTCTCTATATATATATATATCTAAAACTAAATTGGTACTTTCGTTTTTCTTTTCAAAAATATCGAACCAAAACCAAACCATCAATCGAATCTTTTGATTCAACTTGGTTTTTTGATTTTTGATGATCACACCTAATTGCAAATCAATCATGAAGCACTTTTCCCTTTTTTTTTTTCTAATTTCCACTTTTTTGGTAAAAGAATTTCCGCTCTTGTGACTAGGGGTGAGCAAATGGGTAGGTTCTACCTGGAATTGAATGGAACCAACCTCGAACCGGTCTTGAACCAACCTGATGAACTGGCCTTGATTGGCCTTGGTGGAACTAGTCTTGGAACTGAACTTGCCTTAAAATAAATCCTAAAATATTCTTAAGGATGCAAAGTTTTGAACCCAAGCACTAATGGTTATAAATGTCATGGTCTCACTTTACCATTGAGTTACTTAAGTAATTTGATCATTTGTTTTCATTTTAATATTTGAATATGTACAATAAATAATGTAAAAGATAATATTTACATATTTTAAATTATAATGACACATTTGAATCATATATTGATATATTATGATAATCTACATGTTAAATTATTCAATTTAATTAATAAAGATAATATAAGTTTTAAACTATATATTATCATTATTGAAATCAAGTTTTTAAAGGACATGTTTCTTTCCTTCTTCTTGAAGGGGGAGAGCAAAGAAAGAACATGTTCCATTGGTAGGCTCTATAACCAACCTCAGAATCACCAAGGGCAGGATCAACCTTAGAATTGACCTTAATAGGATAGGTTCTTGTTCCAAAAACCTGGAACCCAACCCCTACAGGGTAGGTTCCTGGTTTTACCATGAAACCGAACTGAACCGACGCATACTCACCCCTACTTGTAACTGTAACAATGTTACTCACACTACTGCAAAATTGAAGGTAGGAACGAGGGGAGTTTGTTTGGAACACTTCATCCGATTTGATTGCTTTTGTCATTCAGAAAGGAACTGTATTGATTTATAAGCTTTTGTGCTAAAAAAATCTTATAATTGAGTTTCACAAATTTATAAAAGGGCTTTTTACGAAAAAAAAAATAATAATAAAGTTTTATGAATTTGCAAATACATTTTAGGATAGGGTTTGATTATGATATGGAAAATGTATGATATCCAAAAACAATTGATCAATAAACCAGAATCATAAACGTGGCAGGGAACTTAACAAAATTCATGAGTGGGTTTTGATTGGTCAAAAAGTCAAAACTCTTTTTATATCATATCTTTTTTGAGTCATAGATTTATATTACAAAAACGGTAAATGGAATTTTTTTTACCAAATTGCCCCTTTTCATCGAATTTAGATCTTCTTCCTTTTCGAACATTGATCTCTGGTTACTATTTTGACGTTTAACCCTGATCTTTTTGTGTCAACAACATTATTGTTTATATCTAATTGAGAACAGAGGTGGATGAAAGAAGAGTCACCGTTCATTTATTTGGGTTTATAGAAAAATCAATTTAATTTGAAACCGAATCCTAAGCTTAATTCCAGTTCCGATGATGGTTTTTCCATTACACAAGTTCTGCAAACACCGTTGTATTTTCCAAGAACCGACTCTCCCTCTTACGGCCATGAAACAAAGGAACTTTATACAACCTCAGATTTTGGTGATTTCAAGATATGGGGACTCGGAGGCATAGGTCGAAGGCACTTGATTAGGCTGAAGATCGGTAGGGTTAGAGCGGCTTTGAAGGTAGGGCTGGTGGTATTGGTAATAAGGAGTGCTGCTGTAATCTCCTTGTTGCACCTCCAAAGTCAAGATCTCCCCTTTGCTGAAAGGGAGATCTTTGGAGATTGAGAGCTGTTCAAGGTTTTGGTTTGGTAAATCTGAGATGCAGAACAACTCTGGTTTGTCTTGAGCTGTTGCGTTTCACTACTTGTGGGAGAGGGAGAGAAAGACGACGAAAGCTGAGATATACAACTGGAAAATAATGTTGGTTCTTTTCATGTCTGTTATTAATCCTTGTGCCCCTAATCTCTATACTTTTGCCAGTCGCGTTGTATGTTTGTAACGAGAGAGAGAGAGAGATTTCATGTTATCTGTTATTAGAGTTGCAGGATAAAGAAGACTGGGAGACGACGAGAGGAGGAAGAAAATTGAAATAAAAACAGAGTCCGTGGGCTATTCTTTTAATAGGGGGTATTTTAGTCCAAAAATAAGCAATATTTCTCTTGCTCACTATTTTGATTATTTTTGAGAAAATTTCCGACTAGTACCCTGTATTTTGGGCTTAGTGCCATTTCGGTCCTGAACTTTAAAATGGGACAATTTAGTATCCAAACTTTCAACCTGCTGTCATTAAGTGACATTTGAAAAAGACACAAATACCCTTCGAATATCATCTAATTTTTTTTTTATTAACCATTCAAACATTGACAAAAAATTAACAATCTCAAATTCTTGCCTCTTTTATTTTAGAAAGTTGGAGACATTAGAATGTCCATTCAAACGTGACCCCAACTTTCTTGAATGAAAAAGGTAAAGATTTGGGACTGTTAATTTTTTGTCAGCACTTAAATGATTGATAAAAAAAAATTAAATAACACTTGAAGGGCATTTATTCCTTATTCTTAATGGGATTGTCATATTTTAAAAGTTTGAGTATTGATTTATCAGATTTTAAAGTTCGGGGACGAAAATGACCCTAGACCCTAGACCCAAAGTACAATATAGAATTTTCCCATTATTTTTTTTTTGAAAATGTATCTGATTTTGTCAAGGGACTAAACTTCATCATTTTAACATTTTTTTATGTAAAAAGGCCTTTATGAAAAGGGTTAATATCTAAAAAAACCTTTTTTTTTTTTTTTTACTTTTTAAAAACTTGGCTTGAAAAGAAAAAAACACTTCTCTTAAACGTATCCTAACTTTTCCAAACCTCCGAAGACCCCTGTTAACCCTTGTTAAGCAGTTGCCATTAGAAAACTAATGGTGTTTTGTAAGATTACAAGATGCCTTTCTATTCAACATCATGGTTCGAACCAAAATTACAAGAATAGGCTCTTCCATACGCTCAAATTGAATTATTGGCGAGCGAATGGAGCTGTTGGTGGGTTGTGATATGAGTGAAATAAACCAAGGGCATTTTTATTAAATAAAATTAATTAATAGAGTAGATTGCTGGTTGGTCAGGGTTAGCTGTTTTAATTAAAAAATCAAAATGCCACATATGGATTAGTTCATGCTATAATGTTAAAATAGTATTAATTTTGGTTTTAGTTGCCAGACTTTGATCATAAAGAAAGCCGAAAATCTCTTTGGGTCACCGGTTTATTGATTAAGTAGATGATTAATTAGATTGTTCAGCCCATAAAATCCATCAGACCTTGAAAACTAACTGGCCGTTGAACTGCCGAACGCTAGACTACAAACCGCAAAAATCCTTGATACAGTCAGTAACCGATGATGGTTAAAATTGTTCGCTCCAAATCGGTGGGTCACGAATTAGATATTTATTCCTTTTTTTTTTTTTTTTAACTACCCAAGAGTTTGACCAATCAAAGCACTCGTGAATTTTGATGAATTGGTTAGTTATTTTATGATACCAATTGATTTGATGTAAGTCAGAACCCTTTTTTTTGTATTTTTAATAATTTCTATTTATTATTTATATTTTTCATTTGATGCACTAATTTTTAATTAATATAGTGAATATGTAACATCAGAGATATGCTTCATCTTTTTTTTCGACAATGTAAGGGCACATGCTATGTATATGTGCGGGTAAAAAATAACGGATAAAGAAATAAGTTAAGATTATATCGTCAAATTTAATTTTTATGATCTGCATGTAAGGAGATCAAAGCAAATATCTACTTTATATATTATTAGTAGGGACCCATATAGGAAAACCCAATAGTTGATGATAAAAGGGATCATAATGATGTTTTAAGTGTTGGCCGCATGAATTATTATTTAAACAATTTTTGAAATAATTATGAAATAATTTTCAGTAATTAATTTCCTAATACTCTAATTCTCAATTTTATAGAAGTTAGTAAATTACACTAATTAGTAATGATTTTTAGCAATAAATAATTATTGTAAGAAAAATTAGTGAAAAATTATTAAATTACAATGATTAACATAAATTACACTAATTGGTTGAAATTTTGAACATTTATTAATTATCCAAAAATTATCGAATAATGGATTATCTATTAATATTTGGTATATTATTTTCAGAAATTATTTAATATTTTTAAATAATGGGTTATTTCCAAAATAATTATTAAATAACTTTTGGTAGATTATTTTCCAGAATTATTTAATAATTTTCATAAATAACGGGTCATTTAACAATAGATTATTATTTGCTAAATAATTACTAAATCACTATTTAGTAATTACTGAATTACTATTAGTAATTACTGATTACTAATTAATCCATCCTAATAAGAAGAGAGTGCATCCTGAATATCATCAACCCATCCTAATAAGTGCCAAGGAGCTTTAGCTTTGTCATTGATAATGTCAGCCATTATCTTGGACTCACATTTTTTATTGGCACATTTAAGATATTTAATTGAAAATGAGCTTTTCTCTCTCTCTCTCTCTCTCGGGGAGGCTGACCTGGGTTGTGATAATTTAGCTATTGAGTCCATGTAATAATTTTTTGAATAACAACTTGGGAAGAGTGAGCTTTATTCTCCATTCTTTGAGAGCTTCTCTCTTTCCATATCTCCCAAACAATGGGGGGAGGGAGGGAGTGGAAATATCTAACACTTTGATGAGGAACAAAGGGAATATCCAAGATTTGGCAAAAAAGATGCCATACTTAGTAGCAAGGGTGCCAAAAAGCCAACAGATGATCAGCTGATTCAATTTTCCTCTCCTTGCAACAATTGCATTTTGAGGTTAAGGCTATGTTTGGTTTGAAGGAAAAAAGTAGGGAAAGGAAGGGAAGGGTAGGGAAACCAATACAAGGTTTGTAAAGGTTTTCCTACCCTTCCATTCCTTTCCCTATTTTTTCCTTCAAACCAAACACTGCCTAAGGGTCTGTTTGTTTACTGAGAAAGGGATGAGAAAAGGAAATATTCTCGAATGATTCTCCCTTTCTTGTGTTTGTTTGTTGGTAAATAGTGTTTTGGTATGAGAAACGAGAGGGACACGGGATCCCAAAATGAAGTGAGCGGGATCGCACCAAAACAGTGCGACCCCGATGGAAAAAGAAAAAGCTAAGAAAATTGGTTGGGCTTTGTCAGAGCAAGAAATCGATAGGTGGTTTGTCGATGGAGGTATTGTCTCAAATGTTAATGCATTCCAACGAGGAATAGAAGTTTAGGTTGTCGTTAGCGTCTGCTCTTTCCAATCATATACAAAGGTGGACATAGGGATCAGTGATGTGTTAGGGAAGTTGGTGTATCAAAATCGCCTGGTATGAATGATGATAATAGAGGAATTATGAAGACGGAAGGATTGATGAGGTAAAATGGCCAAGAGAAAGCAGATCGCCATTTGGTGTGAATTGCAATGGCGATCGAGAAGAAATATAGAGGGTGAAAGAGGAAGGAGGTGGAAGATGAAGGAGTAGTTGCCGCCCGTTGCTGGTTCACCGCCTTTGTTGAGAGCGGGAGAAGGTTACCGAGTTGAGAACTTCTGCCGCCGGCTTGCCGTGTCTAGACAAGGAAGATAAACAGGCTGACCTCCTTAGGTTTTGGTTGGAAGAAAGAGAAGATGAACAGTCATCTCTTCTCTATTCGGACGAAGGGGAGAGTGAAGAGAGTGAGGGAATGTTGAAGCGAGAGAGAGGTCGAAGGAGAAGGAGGTTGGAGAAGGGGTTGCTGTAGCTGGTTCGCCGTCTCTGGTGAGAGCTCTAAGAAAATTGTTTGGGGTCACCGTCTCTGGTGAGAGCTTTGTGGATGAGTATGACAACTCCAAATAGCGGTAGGAAGGCTTTTTCTACACTCTTTGCGCTTTATACGCCCTTGTTGCCTTCGTCGCCTTGGTTCAGCTTACCCGGATTCAGATGAGAGTACCAGGATATGGTTGAACAACACAAAAGGCCTTCCACTTGATGAACTTTGTTGTGAATGGGTTGCGTGCTATACTCTTTGGACTCTACAAGAAAGTGTTTCTCCTCAGGCCAAAATGTATTATCACATAATTTAATTTTAGTATAGATATTTGAGATGATACTTTTGGTTATCCCTAGACTTCTATTTTTCTCAACATACACATTGCTTTTCTTGTTCTGGGTAGAGATATATCACCAGGCTAGAAGCCTTCCCACAAATAAACTTAGACATGTGCATTTGATTGTTGATGGAGTTATGTACTTTGTACATGTATGCATCTGGATATATCTAAGACTAAGTCAGAAGCCCACTGCAATGACAATTGCTAAACTCTTTCTTTTAGCTATTTCTTTCTTCGCTGCTCTTGGATTCTTGATATATGGTGGAAGGTTATTCTTCATACTGAGGCACTTCCCAATTGAATCTAGAAGATGTCAGAAAAAGCTATATGAGGTTGCTTTAGTAATTGGGATTTATTGCACATGTTTCTTGATAAGATGCTTTGTGGTTGCTTTATCTGCGTTTGACAAGCATGCTGACATTGATGTCTTGAACCATCCCCTCCTCAATTTTGTTTATTTCATGTTGGTTGAGATAGTTCCATCTTCTCTGGAGCTCTTCATCCTTCGGAAGTTTCCCCTCAGGCATGTCTTTGTCTCTAATCAGTATCACCCCATTGAGTGAAACGAAGAAGCTAGCAATCATCAATTCAATGCTATCCCTCTCCCTTTATAGCTCTCATCTGCTGGAAACTCTTTTGACATGGTTTGGCTTGCATCAAGACTCAAAAGAGAGTAATATTATGTCTATTCCATATAATCAAATCATGTAATATTATGTCTATCCCCTTCAAAAAGAAAAAGCATTTAACAACAATTAAAATAAAGTTCAAATAATGAAGCATTTCTTACTCTTAGTAAAATTTTTGAATGAGCAAGTTTAATAACACTATCATGCCACGTGGCAAGTTTAATTGCACGTGTCATACATTTGGGGGGTGCAAGTTGTCATAAAAGTAAATTACATGCATTTTATAGTTGAGCATGATTTTTCTCATAAATTTTCTTGCAAAACAAACATTGGAAAGTGGATTTTCTCACAAAAATTTTCTTAGCAAACAAACGCATTATAACTAACTGAGAAGATAATTTTTCCTCTTCTCATCCCAACCTTTCTCAACCCAATTTTCCCAGCAATCAAACAGACCCTAAAGGAATTAATTCCAAGATCCCTAATAGCAGCATCGGTTATGTTGCCCATTAAAACTTTCCAACAATGGAAGCCACTTGTTCAATAAAAACCTACTCCAAGGAAAATGTCCACAAGTTGTTCCAATATCTTTCATTGCATCCCGACAGCTAGAAGAGCTGGGAGTTGGATTTCCAAATTCTAATGTTTGGACCAGTTTTGTTTCACATATTCTAAGAGAGGCATCGACCTCAACAAGATTTTGGGCATACCAAATTAAAGGAGTATTAGAAATCAATTCTCGAGTAGTCGGGCCTAAAACACACCTTACCTTTTTTGATATGCCAATTGTAGTCAAAGAATGAAATTCCTCCAACATAGAATAAGTTTTCTTCCAAGTAGAGGAACATTTGTAGGCTTGGTTCTTCTTAAAAACTATAATAATTTTTTACTAAAAAATTGAGGCCACAAACCTTTCATGTTCAATGCTCTGAATAAGGATTTAAGCCAAAAACCTTGTTGACATCATTCAGATGTCTTAAACCTAGGCCACCTTCCTGAATATTCTTGCAAATATCACACCAAGCAACCCAATTGTGCTTGTTGTAATCCTCTAGGCTAGATCATAAAAATTACCATAACAGTTTTTCCATTCGATGGATAGTGTTTTTTAGCAAATTAATCAAAATCCATCATCATATAAGTGTTCATAGATGCAAGAGCATGTTTAAGTAAACTTGTCCCCATATGAGAGAAGTCAGGCCTTCCAAGAAGCAATTTTATTTTGAAATTTCATAAAAAGATCCTCAAACATATGTTGTATGGCTTTATCTTTATGGATTGGCATCCCAAGAGATTTGCAAGGAATAGTGCATTTCTCAAATCCCTAGAGTAGCTTCAACCAAGTTGCACCGAGAAGTAGAAGCCTTAGAGGAGATATAGAAAGCATTTTTCCTCATATTAATCTTTTGCCTCGAGCATTGTTCATAACACTTGAGGAAATCCATTAGTTTCGACAAAGAAATTTTGGTGCCATTTACAAAGATAATGGTATCATTTGCATATAAGCAGTAAGTAATATATGGGCAACTCTGAAGGACTTGATAGAGCATGGAGGGATAATCCATGTACAACTGAGTAAGCCCTCTACTCGAAATTTCTTTGACTATAATAAAGAGGTAGGGAGAGAGAGGGTCCCCTTTCCTTAACCATCGAGTTGACTTAAAATAACCATGAAGGCAGTTGTCTATTTTTAAGGAAAAACAATAGTTACTAATTACATACTGCTTTTTAATCAAATTTATCCATCTAGCTGAGAACCAACCGATCTAGAACAATAAAGAGGAAGTATTAGTCTAATCTATCATATGATTTCAATACATTTAGTTTAATTGCCACATTGTGACTTCTTATTGGTCTTTCCAGCTCTTGGAAACCATCTTGAACAAGATCAATATTGTCCACAATGTTCCTATCCTTCACAAATGCAATTTGCTAAGGGGATATTATTATATGCAGAAGAATTAAAACACAATGATTTTATAGGAGAAATTGCAAACACTGATTGATCTGAGGTATAAAAAGGAGGAAGAAGCCTTATACTTTGGGATGAACGAGATATAAGTGGAAGTAAAACTCAGAGGGAGGTCTCCTCCTTGGAAAAAAATACTAAATCGCATCCATAACCTCCATTTGGATCATATCCTAGTAGTGAATATAAAAATATCCCATGAAACCATCGGCTTAGGGGAACTATCTTTTGAAAGAGAGAAATTTTGAAACATGACTTCTTGATTATTACACCATGTATATATGCTACTAGTTAAACCTAAATCATGAAGACCTTGGTTTGAATAAATTTTGAAAATCGTGCATAGATGAGGTGTTTGGCCAATTTCCACCAAGCTTTTCTAAGGGGTAAAGAATAACATTAAAATCCCCCCAAAATCATACACATCATTGAAACTTGTGTCAGAGCTACAAATAATTGATTCCAAAGTTTTCTATGTTCTGCCAATTACAATTAGTATGAACATTAAATAAAATGAAACTTGGAATCCAAGTAATTTTAGCATAGCAGCATAACCAAGAATTTGTTGAAGAGATGATCTTTTCTACACTAACTGACCCACACCAAAAAAATAACTAGTTTGACCATTTTAGAGTTATTGAAAGCAATGCCAGAGTAGCCTACCCTAGAGGTAATATGAGAAGTCTTTGGAAGAAATTTTGAATTGTGCTATAGCAATAATTCCAACAGAGTGAAGTCTACACAATTTCTTTAATCTATAAACAGTGGGGTTGCTTCCCAACCCTCTATTATTCTAGAATAAAATATTCTTAATTAAAGTGACAAAAACATTGTACCTAGATTCATACTAGATCTTGTATTCATTGTTCTACTTATGACATTGGTTGTAGGCTCGTAGCCTTCTTTTTCCTTTTGTTACCTTTTTTTTCTTTGGTTATTCAAAGTCTCCATTAGATAGCATGCCAAACTGATGGCCTTTGTTTGCTATTATTTTTTGTAGATTTTGAATTCTTTTACCAATATGAGATTGAAAATTTCAAAGCTCCTCCATGGTAGCCACACTTGCATCTAATTTCCTCTTAGAATGATCCTAAAACTCATCATGTCTAGTTGTAGCCACACAAATATCATTAATAGATTTACCTATTTACAGAATCAAGGAAACTATAATTTCCTCATTTTCAACTCTCATATGATTTCGAGATGGGGAAGGATTTTCACAATTTAGAGAAAAATTTTGATAATTGACATGGGTGTTACCTTCATAAGGATCATTGAGAATGAGAGCATTCTCACCTGATATTTCTGGATCTAGAACCACTATTTCAATTATAGGTTGAGAAATCAGCCTATACATAGTTTTTTTCTTTTGTAGGAGAGATTCGATTAGGCTTTTTCCCTTTTTGTTTAGTATGTTTTTCTTGATTTTCCTTGTTCTTCCTACATCAAATTACCGCATGCCATACTTTAAACAATTTTCGCAATAGTTTAGAAAATTTTCATAAACGATTGGTTGCCAAAACCCTTCCTTTCCAAATCCAATCTAGACTCTTTGGGGATGAGGTTTCAATAGATTAACATCTATAAAAATCCTAGTCTCCATTGTTTTGATAGAGTGAGCATAGCTTGATCAAACTTCATAAGATGATAAGAGTAATTAATCTTGACATGTACAATCGAGGTTTCCCACTTGGGGACGAAATCCAAAACCAATTTCAACAATCTAACAATATAGAACCAAACCTTGAAAGCTTCTTATTGTCCAACAGATGAGAAGAAGAAGAAAAGGAAGAGAGAAGAGAGAAAAAAGATTTGAGAGCCAAAAATGTTAGATTGGTGACACTAGCTTTTTAGTATTTATATTAGGGTGATATAAACAAATAAAAGAAAGGGAGAAATTATAACAATACCCTTACGGTACTAATCTGAGTATACTAATAGACTTTTGACACTCCCCCTCAAGTTGGAACATATATATCAATCATGCCCAACTTAATTGTCACATAAATCATGATGTTGTAAGTGATGTAACCCCTTTGTGAAGATGTTTGCAAGTTGGTCTTCAAAACGGACATAGGGGGTACACTCTGATAAAATATGTTTGTCAACTTTAATGTGTTTAGTTCTATCATGCAACACTGGATTAGAAGCAATGTTTATGGCTGCTTTGTTATCACAATATAAGGTCATAGGTTCATCAATTACAAATCCCAACTCACCCAACAAGTTTTTTAGCCACATAATTTCAGCCACTCCATGAGACATTGCCCTATATTCGGCTTCAGTACTAGACCTAGCCACCACATTCTATGTTTTGCTTCTCCATGTGACTAAGTTCCCTCCTACAAAAGTATAGTAGCCACTTGTAGATTTCTTATCACTCAGAGATCTTGCTCAATCTGCATCAGTATACACTTCAACCTTCAAATGCTCGTGCTTTTGGAATAATAAATCTATACTTAGAAATTTCTTAAGATATACGAGGATTCTTTCAGCAGCTTCAAGATGGGTGGTTTTAGGGCATGTATGAATTGACTAAGAACACCCACTACATAAGTAATGCCTGGCCCAATCATGGATAGATATAGCAATCTTCCTACAACCCTCTGAAATTGTTTCACATCCTTAATGGAATCACCTTGACAATCACCTAATTTGTGATGATGATAGGTTTCACTCCTAATTTTTCTGTATCTTGGAGTAGATCTAAGACATACTTTCTCTGGAAAATGAAAATACCCTTTTGTGAACAGGTAATTTCAATTCCAAGGAAGTACCTTAAAGGACTTACATCTTTCACCTCAAACTGAGTAGCAAGAAATCCCTTCAACTTTTGAATTTCATATTTCCAATCACCAATTATAACTATATCACCTACAAACACTATCAGGGTTGCAATTTTTTCTTCCCCTCTTTTCACAAATAATGTGTGATCAGATTGATACTACTTGTAGCCTCTTTGTTGAATAGCTACATGAAACATGTTGAACCAAGCTCTTGGTGATTGTTTTAGGCCATATAATGGCTTTTTTAACCTACACACTTTTTGTTAATCACCTTGAGCCTAGAAACCAGGGGTTGTACCATGTACACTTCTTCAAGATCACCATTTAGAAATGCATTCTTGATATCTAGTTGATGAAGGTCACAATCAAGATTAGTGGGTAAAGAGAAAATGACTCTAATGGAGTTCATCTTAGGAACTGGTACAAAGGTTTCTATATAATCTACTCCATACACTTGTGTAAACCCTTTTGCCACTAAATGAGTTTTATACCGCTCCATTGTGCCATCAGCCTTGTGTTTTACTGTGAAAACCCATTTATATCCAACTGGTTCATTCCTCTCAGAAAAATCTACCAATTCCCATGTGCCATTTTTATTCAAAGAATTAATTTCTTCATTCATAGCATCTGTCCATTCAGGCACCAACAAAGCTTCTGCCGCATTCTTAGGAATAGGAACACTATCAATGGAAGAAAGAAAGGCCCGAAAGGAAGATGAAATATTCTTATAGGAAGCAAAATGGGAAATGGGATGTTTAGTGGTGCAATACCTAATACCCTTCCAGTGAACAATAGATAGGTCAATGTCATCAGCAATAGAGGCATTAATAGCAATAAGGTTAGAAACATCAATGGGAACCAAGGTACCTAGTTGGGTAGGATCCATCCCCAGAGAGTTTGATGGCATTGGTGGTACAACTTCTAGGTGCTCCACAGCTCTTGAACCTGATTGACCTTTGTAACAACGAAAGAAAACATGAAAGGTAGGAAGATTAGGAAGAGCGAGCTGAACCAGTTTTTCCTCATTCCTATATTCCCCTTAGGAGAAATAGGGAAGAAAGGCGCACTCTCAAAGAAAGAGACATCCATAGAAATGTAATATTTTTGAGAGACTAGACCAAATCATTGGTACCCCTTCTGAGTTGTGGAGTACCCCAAGAAGATGCAAGAAATACCATGAGGATCCAATTTTTCATGGGTGGGTGATAGGTTTTGAACAAAACAGTGATAACCAAACACACGTGGAGGAATAGAAAGAAAATGAGCTTTGGGAGAAAGGAGTTGATGTGGGGCTTTGTACTCTAACCAACGAAGAGGGCATACAATTAATGAGATAAGTAGCACAAAGGACAACCTCAAGCCAAAAACGTTTTGGGACACTTATGTGAATCAGTAACCCCCTAGCCACTTCAAGAAGATGCCGATTCTTTCTTTCAGCAACACCATTTTGTTGGGGTGTTCGAGCACATGAGCTATGGTGAAGTGATCTACGCGAAGCAAAGAACTCCATGATATCATTATGAAAGTATTCTTTGGCATTATCAATATGGAAGACTTAGATTTTAGTTTGAAATTGGGTGAAGATCATTCGTTGAAAAGTTTGGATAATTTTTGATACTTCATCCTTAGTTCGCATGGGATACACCCATGTGTATCTAGAGTAATCATCAATAAAGGTAATAAAATACTTATTGCCACTCTCAGATGGTAAGTAACAGGGCCCCAAACATCAAACTGAACAATATGGAAAGGAAATTCAGATTTATTATTCATTGAAGAAAAATGAGTTCTACAATATTTACTCAATTGGCATGTAAACTCTGACACAAACACTGACTTAAACAACTCTAGGAATATTGATTTCAAAGACTCAAAAGATAAATGACCAAGATGAGTGCGCCATAAATAAACTTGAAACTTATAGGACTGACTCTTAGACTATGTGACTATAAGACCAGCCTTATTCTCCAACCCATCCACCATACATCCTCTACCAATCATCTTCTCCGAAGCCAAATCCTGGATCACATAATAAGGGAAAAAGGTCAAGGAGCAATTTAACAAATTAGTGATACTACTAACAAAGAACAAGTTAATAAAGAATTTTGGAACATGTAAAACATTAGAAAGGGTAAGACCAAAGGGAAGAGAAGTTCATTGACCAGCTATGGTAGTGCACGACCCATCAACTAGTCTCAATTTGTCTTTTTTAGAGAAGATGATACCTAGGTCTAAAAGTAAGTGGACTTACCAATCATATGTTTCGACGCTCTAGAATCAATTATCCATGGAGAGTCATAGGAATGAGATAGTACATGGAAAACTGTGGCTGAATTACCTGATGTACTATCATAGAGTCCTAAATGGTCATGAAAGGAATTAATGATGTCCTCCCTAGGGTCAGAACCAGAGGTGTGTATCTGAGTTACAATACTAGTAGGGAGATGATTCTCTTGAGTAGCCATGTTTTCTGTAGTGAGCTTTCTTGGACCTTGCTGTCCTGATTTTTTATTCAGATCTGAACCTTATGTTTTACTCAATTTCTGAGCCCATTTTGGCTTCCCATGAAGTTCCCAGCATGTATCATGGGTATGCCGAGACCTCTGGCAATGGGTGCACCATAGTTTGTCTTTCTCATCCACCCTTTTTTGAAAGTCCCCCTTCTTAAAGGGATTTCCCCCACCTATATAACAACATTTCCTTTCGCTACAAAAAAAATTATTCATCAAATTTCTTCTACTTTCATCTAACTGTGCTAATGCATATACCTCATGGACAAATGGAAGATCCTTACTGCCTAGGATCTAGACTTTAATGAATTCATACATAGGGTTCAAGCCATGGAGAAATGCAAATACTCGTTGCTAGGAAACAAGGGATTTGTATGCTTTTGCATTTTCATCACACTTTCAGTCCACACTCTAATAATGATCTAACTCCTTTCAGATGGAGGTTAAGTCTGAATAGTACGTAGATAGACTCCTTTCCCCCTGTTTGCAAGTACAACCACAGGGAATGATAAATCCATACCCCAACACAGTCCATTATGCATTGGAAAAACACCAGATGTGGCAGAATCTTCACCATTCATGATAACTATTTTAGGTCACAACCAAAATAGTAAAAAACCCTAAAACAGTATAGTCCAACAACCCCAAAAGTCAATGTTTATTTAATTTTGCCTCCAGCCTACACAATTTCCCCTTTCACACACTATATTATTATTAAAAAAAGTTTTTACACCAAAAAAACACCAGGAAAGTAGAAACAACCACCTTTCAGTTCAAACACAACCCTTCAATCATCAAAGGAGAAAAGTCTATAGCCCTTCAATCATCAAAGAAGAAGAGTCTACTGTTGTTATAGTACATATAGGACATCTCCTGACCTACAAACATACTATAGGACTGTTGTCAAAGCATATATAGGTCATCACTGACCTACAAATCATCCCAGGGATCAATCGATCCCACAAAAAGGAAAGAAGAGGTTTTGATCACCTCACATTAGTTAAGCAAACCTATTACAGGTTCTGTCCTGGTACACGACTAGAAAAAAATAAAAAAATGGAGTGAATCTACTTCTAGAACAATTCAATGTTGTACTCTGGATCTTCAGTAAAAACAACAACTACTGGTGAAGAGAGAAAACATAAAGAAGGCTTGCTTGACCTCCTATAAGATCTAATAGTCCCACTCTGATACCATATTGTCTAGAAGATGAGAAGAAGAAAAGGAAGAGAGAAGAGAGAAGAGAAAAAAAAGATTTGAGAGCCAAAAAGGTTAGACTGGCAGTGCTAGCTTTTTAGTATTTATATTATGGCAACATAAACAAATAAAAGAAAGGAGGAAATTACAACAGTACCCTATGGTATTAATCTGAGTATACTAAGAGACTTTAAGCACTTCTTGTATTCTTGAAGCCAAACTTTCAGATAATCTTCCTCCCCTACAAAACAAATTAAAATGTGCTTTGGATATAATTTTATAATCCATACCTCATTTTTTAGAAGGAAAGAATTGGAGATGGAATCTTTTAATTTAGGAAGAGATGGTTGACCATACATGCATTTGCTCATCAACGCCCATTAAGAAAAGATCATAGGACTGCTTCAAAACTTCTTCTAGGAAAACTATGACCGGTTCTCCTTGTTTAAGTGTGGCATTAACAAGTGGCACTTGGAGGGAAGGTTTTGAGAGAAGAAAAGCAAATGCAGGTTTTTCCCCATTAGGATTCGCCATGAAAGAAGAGGGAGGAGGGGTGCTTAGGGTTTCATGCCATGAATTGTTTCCACTTATCAATCACATTAAAGTGCAATAAATATGGTTTTTCAAATATTCAAATAATCTATTTGGGTTGGATCTTGGTTGGAGTATCTAAAATCCAAGACAAATATATCTCCTTCTTGACCCAATTTCACTATAGCGGTTGCTTGACATAGTGACCATAGTGTGAAATGGTCTTTGGAACGACACTTGTGACCAATAATTCTTACAAAAGTGGCAGCCAATGGACGGTGGTCTTAAGGTTAGCTTGCTTACGTGTTTAATTACATGGAATTAAAAAAATAAAGAATTCAAAATTTTCTAAAAAGGGAATGGGGATATTGGAGCAAATTGGTATGGAAGGTAGACTGATTTGCTTTATATATGTAGTATAGATATATTTTTCTAGATCGTTTATCCATTCAACCCAAATGGTTGAACCGTTGATATACCACTTCCATGAAAAAGTAATTATATTTCTGGTCCTATTAACAACATTGATTTTCCTAGCCATAGCAATTTCTTATCTTAAGTGGTCCGAGTCGTGGCACTTGGAGCATAATAACAGAATTAGTTAGAGAGTTTGTTATAATCCATGTGGAACAATTCACCATGTCAGTTTACATATGTAACCCTCTATATATATTGTACTAAATCTCTAAATGAAATGCAAGTTTTCTATGAATTCATTCTTCCTCTATTCAGAGTTTGTTATGGTATCAAAACTCCGTCAAGTTCTTGTTGGTACTTGTACTTACATAAACTTCCATTGATTTCATAATTCTTGTGCTCTCCTTCCAATATGACTTCTGACATTAGCAGTATTGCAAGATCGATGATATTGGTGGAGAATGATCCTTCGTCATCGTATTTTCTGCAAGCTTCCAATAATCTTGGCACTGTTCCTATTTCTTGCCCCCTTACATGGGAAAACTATCCAACATGGTAGAAAGCCATGTGGAATGCTCTGTAGGCAAAGAATAAGCTCACCTTCATTGATCGCACGCTTCCTCAACCAGATCCGGGATCCCCTGAATTTATAGAATGGCTCAAATGCAATTCGATGGTGATTGCTTGGCTCTTTAGCTCAGTAGCAAGAGAATTGCATGAGAGAGTAGTCTACATTAATTCGGCTTAGCAAATATAGTCCGATTAGGCAAAGTAATTCTCACAAAGAAATATTCCAAGAATATATGAAAACAAACTTAAAGGTTTGTGGGATAGCCACCTTATCCCCAATGCTTGGTTGCATCAACTACAATGCAAGGAAAGAAGTCTTGGATGAAAGAGAATGTGTTCTGTTGTATCAGTTCCTCATGGGACTAAATGATACTTTCAACACAGTCCGGTTCAACGTTCTTGCCACTGATCCTCCATTGGGAATAAACCGAGTATATATTCCTTGATCGTCTACGAAGAATGTCACCAGTTTTGTTGTCACCATTCAAAGCTTGATCACAGAAGCGGCGATGATGCACACTATGAGCAAGATGACCAAGAATCCAGGAGAACCTAAAGGCCGTCCACGCTATGATCATTGTCATCCCAATGGTCATACCAAAGACAAATGTTTTAAGCTAAATGACTATCCTCCAAATTGGGATAAGAATAGAACCAAATTCAAGAAAAATGGTTTTGGTGGTCCATCTAATTTCATGCCATCACAACCGATCCGTTGCACATGTTGCAGACCAAGGTGTCTACGATAGAACAATCACTGATTCATGGACTCTCTCTAGAAAATTACAAGCAATTGATGAATATGCTCACTAATGAGGCATCTCTTACTTTCTCTGTTGAAGATAACCCCCACCTCAACTATATTGCCTCAAAGACAAATGGCTCATGTTGAAGATAGGTTTGTTCGACTACCTGATGGATCTACATTGCTTGTAACCTATCACGGTTTGGTTCTACTAGCACCAAATATATTAATCGACAATGCCTTATGTGTTCCAAGTTTCCACTGCCATCTCTTGTCCATTAGTAAACTCATTTCACAACTGGATTGTTCTATGGTGTTTTCTTTTGGTTTCTATCTGCTATAAGACCATGCCTCCAAGAGGTCGATTGATCTGGGTAAACTTCAGCAAGGAGTATATTACCTTTAGTGCCTTTTCCTCAATAAAATTAGCATAGTAGCTACTACATCATGTTCAAATTATGCTATTTGGAATCGTCAAATGGGACATGTTGCTCCATCCCACATCATTGCCATATTTGGTTTTTCACCTTCTGAGAACAATATGTTCCGTGAAATGTGCCGTTGAGCCAAGCTAGCTCATTTATCATTTCCTTTGAGTACTTCGTGGGAACTTTATCCTTTGAACTACTATACATCGACATTTGGGGCAACTACAGAACAACCTTACATTCTAGAGCTCATTTTTCTTACCATTGTTGATGATCATAGTAGGTGTACATGGGTTTTCTTAATGCGACACAAGTCTAAGACCTACACCAACTTTGTCACATTTTACCAAATAGTTTCAACACAGTTCAAAGAGTTCTATTAAGCAAATTAGAACTGATAATAGATTTGAATTTCTATCTACACCAATGCTAGAATTCTACGTATGGTATAGTATACCAACAAATTTGTGTTGATATGCCTCAACAAAATGGTATTGCCAAGAGAAAACATCACCATCTTCTTGACGTGGTTAGATCACTGTGGTTCTAGGCCCATTTGCCGATTTGATTTTGGGGGGAATGCATACTTATAGCTATTTACCTTATCAACCACACCCCAATACCAACCTTGAATGAAAAATCTCCCATAGAAGTATTGTTTCACAAACCACCTATGTAGATCACATACAGGTTGCCTGTGCTTTGCACGGAACACAACACCCTCACGTGACAAGTTTGGTGCACGTACCCAAAAATGTGTCTTTGTGAACTACTCATATGCACAAAAGGGTTACTCTATATATGATTTGGATACCAACACCATCTTTACATCCAGGGATGTCATATTCTATGAAAACCATTTTTCATTCCAAGACACTCAATCCCCTGACACACATCCGATTATCCCATTAGCTCAACTTGATGATGGACCTTTACCAAACCCATCCATCCATTCTGAAGCACAAGTAGCTACATCACAAGTTGTTGATATTGAACCTGAGCTTCCAATTAATAGCCCTATCCCTCCATGACCTACAAGGACTCAGAAACCACCCCCATGTCTACTTGACTACCAATGTCATCCACCCCCTTCACTTCACCCTTCAGCCCACAATACAATTCAGCCCATAACAACCATATAACCATCAACCTTCATTGAGTCCACTTCCTTTGCTGAAGTCGTGAAATATGATCATAGGTGCAAATCTACGACTGAAGAAATTCAGGCCTTAGAACTTAACAACACATGTCACCCGACAAATGACCCATTGGATCCAAATAGGTATCTAAAACCAAATTTCATGCCAATGGGTCTATTGAAAGATATAAGACTCGTCCTATAGCCAAGGGGTATACCTAAGTAGAGGGTCTTGATTATCATGATACCTATGCTCCAATAGATAAGCTTGCAACAATCCAATGACTCGTGGTTGCCATAGTTAGGGATGGCCGTTACACCAACTTGACATGAATAATGCCTTCCTTATTAGAGATCTACTTGAAGAAGTATAATGAAGATTTCTCAAGGTTTTGACAAAACCAAACCAAACATGGTATGACAATTGCACAAATCCCTTTATGGTCTCAAGTAGGCTTCAAGGATGTGGTTTGAAAAATTTTCCATTGCTCTCAAACGATATGGCTTCACACAATCAACAGCTGATTACTCTTTATTTCTATCATCAACAATCTGATGCTTACACTACAATACTTATCTATGTTGGTGACCTTTTAATCACTGGTGACAACCCATCTCATATACAAAGTTTGAAAGAATACTTACATTCTTGTTTCTGCATCAAAGATCTTAGAGTTCTCACCTACTTCTTGGGGATTGAAGTCAGTCGCTTTGCATTTGACATTTTTTATGTCAACACAAATATCTTATGGATCTCATACAAGATACAAACTTGGTTGGCTGTTGACCCAATGCTACACCTATAGAGCAACAATGTCAGTTTCATGATTCCTCTATCCCTCTCCTGGAAGTAGAGGTGTAAATCAGGCTATGCCGCTAGCGGCCCGACACGAATTTGGATTGGCCTGGCACAATGGTCCGTGGGCTGTGCCAGGCCCGACACGACCATGCAGGCCGTGTTGGGCCTGGGGTTTTAGGTCCACAGGCTAACACGACATGGCACGATCGAGCGGGCTGGCATGGCCCAGTCCACAGCTAGGCCCAACATGGCTCATATATATATTTATATTTATATATATTATATATATATATATTATATATTTTATATATAGTTATATAATATTATATAAATTATAATTATATAATAATATATAGTATATAATATATTAATAATTTTTTTTAATTTTATTATACTAATTTATTTAATTATTGCATATATAAGCAATTTTATACACAAAATTCAAATAAAATTAAAATTTTAAGTTTTTTTATCAATTTTTTTAAATAAATAGCTCTGACCTAATGCACGACCCAACCTGGCCCAAGGCTCGACCCATGGGCCAGCCCGACCAACCCCCAAAATTTTCATCGGGGAGGGCGGCATGGTCCACACTTTGCACAAGCCACCCACAGGCCATGCCGTGCCAGCCCTACATGGCCCACTTTACACATTTACTTGGAAGATCCTACACAATACCGAAGACTTGTGGTTCGTCTTCTATACCTCACTATTAAAAGGCCTGAACTTAGCTACTCCGTTCACATCCTCAATCAACACTTACAGAAGCCCACTTAAGAACATATGGATGTTACTTTCTGGGTGTTACCTTATCTTAAAGCAACACCATCCCATGGCATTTTCCTCTCCTCTACAGTTGAGTTTATTGTTAAAGCCTTTTGTGACTTAGATTGGGCCACGTATCCTTTAACCAGAAGGTTTACAACAGGTTATGTTACAATGTTAGGAGATTCCCCACTCTCTTGGACATGGTTTTTAAAACTGGACCGGACCAGACGATCGGATCGAAAAAACCGGAAACCGATCACTTGACTGGTTTCATTTCCCCAAAAACCGGATTTTCCCCCAAAACCGTTGATTTTGGTTAGCGAACCGCTGAACCGGGCAATTAATTGTTTGAACCGTTCGAACAGTTT
This sequence comes from Nelumbo nucifera, assembly GCF_000365185.1. The sequence goes on from NW_010729152.1 coordinate 733,110, forward strand.
TGACCATTTTTATTTTTTTTGAATTTTTTTTATTTTTCTATCAGAATGGGCCGAGTATTCGATTCAAACGATCGTACCATTCAACTCGGTAACCGGACCCCTAACCGGTTCGGTCACCATGTCAGTTTTAAAAACCATGCTCTTGGAAGACCAAGATGCAAATTACAATTTCCAGGTTTTTTGCCAAAGCAGAATATCGTGCCATAGTAATTGCATCTGCAAAGCTAATATGGTTGAAACATGTACTTTCAGATCTCACCATCTCAATGAGTGGCCTTATACATAGCTAAAGCTAATAACCCAGATAGACTGTCATTTCATTCATGAGTATATCGCCAAGAAAGAGATTGCTACTCATCTAGGCAAAGAACAACCTGCTGGTTTTCTCACAAAGGCTTTGGATTCTCCTCTTTAACTCATAAGTTGGGCATTTGCATAATTGCATCCTCCCTAGTTCTCCCTAATCCAACTTGAGGGGGAGGGAGGGGGGATAACAGAATTAGTTAGACAGTTTGTTACAATCTACGTGGTACAATTCACCACGTCAACTCACATATGTAATCCTCTAATATAATTATATATTGCATTAAACCTATCAATGAAATATTCATTCTTATGCCACGTGTCAAGAAATCTAGATTCAAGATATAAACAACAATGGTTTTTAGCTGGAGACAAAAACATACACCCGGCTGAACTATTGGCCCACAGTGAGCACTGGCGTGTTCAACTGTGATAGGTAGTTCAGCCGGGTGTGTATGATTTCGTCTCTAGCTCATCCGGCTGGTTTTCATCAATTACGATCAAAAGTTCATCTGGAATTAGATCATACTGATTATTTTTCTTTTCTTTTTTTTTTTAAGCCAAAATTAGATCATGTAGATAGTTTGTAGATTTCTTGGCTCTCTTCGTTGGTGAGCCTCCAGTTTAAGACGAAGTTTGATCCACGTCAACGTAGGACAAGGAATTAGACAAAAATGTGGGTTTGAAACATTGAAGCGATAAGTTCTAATGAATAAAACAAAATATAAATGCATAAATAATCACTAGACTTCCTCTTATTACATGCATTAAAACGTACTTTAGTGGTTTAAAAGCTTCTTATACTTTTCTTCTATAATTATTTAAGTCTTAATCAATTAAAACACCCAATAAGAAGAGATGAAGTTCGACATTCTAACTTCAAGTGTGTCACTATGTGGATTAAATAAAGGTACTCACTTCCAACTCCACGTCTTAAACGTGACCAGCTTAATTAACTAGTCATAGATGAATTATGACCAAGCAGCTGTCACAAACCCAAATTAAAAGGGTTGCTGCCTCTCTAATTTAACATAATTAACAACTTGTAATAATTGGAATCTATTAGGAGAATCTTCATCATCTAATTAACCCAGCTTTCTTTCTGATGGCAAAGGTGCATCCGCAGCTGGCTTCTTCTTCTTCTCCTCCTCCTCCTCCTTCACCCTACGCGTCAAGAAGAGAAACTTTTACCATCTGGATGAAATCACTGGTACTACACGGTAATGGCTGCACTGCCTTTGATGCAAAAGGAGATGTTGTTTATCGGATTGATAACTACAATAAGAAGGGTGGCAACCAAGTTTATCTCATGGATCTCAGAGGCGAAGTCCTCTTCGTTATACATCGGAAGGTACAATAAAATTGTGATTTTCTCTACATTTTTTTTTTTAATTTTCTTTCTTTGTAGTTTATGGTGATCTAGTGATCATCAGAAAGGATTGAACTGATTTTGCTTTTTTTTTTTTTTTTTTTTCTTTTGCAGAAACCGGGAGTGCTTGGATGTTGGGAGGGTTACAGAAGCAATGGCTCCGAAGAGAGTATGGAGAAGCCATGCTTTAAAGTCAGAAAAGTTTGCAGGATTCTGAATGCAAAGGCAACCTATAGAGTTACCGTGGGATGTGATAGAGCTCAACCAGATTACTACAAGATAGAAGGAGGATTGAGGACTGACAAATCAGCTTACAAGATAGTAGATGAGTTAGGGGGAGTTGTAGCCGAGGTTAGTTCCTCTTGATTTGTGAAATCTCTTATTCAACTTTCTGTTTCTTTTATTTTTATCAAATTAGTTAATTACAAAAGACAGCATTAATTAAGTCTAATGTTTTTGTGATTTTGGTGGAGCAGGTAAAGCGAAAGCAATCATCTTCAGGAGTTGTGTTGGGAGGTGATGTATTCACTTTGATGGTAGAACCTCACGTAGATCACTCCCTTATCATGGGTATTGTGGTTGTGTATGGTTTAATCAATCATAAACTGTGACTAGATCTCCATTTCTTCTTAAATGATGATTATGAAATCTACTTTAATCTTCATTTATTTATTTGATTAATTGTTGTCTTAATTACTGCAAAGACTTCTATATATATTTACCCAAATACCACACAATTCAAGCATAAATATACAACACAAAATAAATATAAGTACAAATTTAGACCAATACACATCTCCTGCCAGCTCCTGATAGTAACGATATATCATCCTTCAAATTGTTCACTCTTGAAGCTTCCGTCCATTTGCACCTACACAAGGAATGAAGATGAAAAGAATCAATGGATCACGTTGTCTTCAAGCCTCTAGAAGTACTTAATTAAACTTATTGACAAACTGCCATGAGATCACACTGAGACTATATATATCGATAGATAGATAGATATACCAGCAGGAGCACTGTGAGAACCCTGTAACGCTCCATGTTGTCCTTCCTTCCCGAACCAAGAATAAACCGCTCCTTTGATCTTACTGACCATGCCCTTTCGATACTTCTCATCTGCAGAGCTGACTCTCTCCGTGGAATTCTTTTCCTCGGAGCTCAAACGGATTTGTGTACCCGTCGACTCTGTCACCTCCCTCTGAGGTGGTGATCCCTTTTCTGGCTCCTCCTTGCGATTATTCAAAGCTTCGGAAATTACCTCGGAAAGTGCTTTATCTTCATCACCAGGCCTCAGCTTTTCCGCCAAGTATTCCTTCACAGAAACTCCTTTATCAGGCACAATAACGTTCCCGCCTTCTGAACCGGTCCCCGACGCTGCCGCAGTCGCGGTTCCGTTCCCTCTCCCGTTCGAGTTCATTTGCATCTTGGATACCACCGCGCTTCCTGCCCCCGAAACTTTCTCGTACACTGGGGCTAGCGTTCCCGTCACCCCTTCAGCAAATTTTCGGCCATATTCACCGGCAGGCGCCGACTTAGTTGAGTCCCCACCTTCTGGCGTTCCCGGCACCGCGGCATCGTTTCCACCATAGCCAAGTTTTGACGCGACTGCATTTTTTGCAGACACTGCTTTCTCGGCGATTGCGGAGGTAGCAGAAGAAATTTTCTCAGTATAGCTGCTGGGCTGTGTTGTTGGATTTCCGGCTTCCCCGGCTTGTGAATGAACTACTGCTTCGGTAACAGGGACGGTCTGAGCATTTCCTGGGGATGTATTGGTCTGGTCGGGAGGCAAATCCGGAGAGAACTGATCATGACTTCCGGTGTTGGACCAGGCTTCCGGTTCTGGCTGCTCGGAGACCTTCATTTTCCCGAAGGACTCGAGAATGGGCTCGACTCTTACTTCTTCGCCCCCTGATCAAACATATTAGCACAAAGTTAATGATCAATAATTTAGGTTGCGTTTGGATGAGGAGCTTAAAATTGTTTGGCTATGCTTTTATAAGCAAATCTTAGTATCTTACCAAGCGCTCAAACCACTTTTTTTTTTCTTTTTTGCTCAATTTTGTTTTCCACAACCCGAAGCTCAAAAGCAAAAACCTTATCCTAACGAATACGGAGTAGGTAATTCTGAATTATACTGTAGTTGATGGTTAATTATGGACGATTGATGGTATGATCAATAGACTAATCATCTCTGTTGTATGGTTTATAGAGACACATGTATAAATGCATGCTATTACTCTAAGTGATTATTGTTTTTCGTACTTAGAACAATAAATTAATTAATTAAGAAATTAGTACAGTCGTGTTAATTAAGAAATTATCGGCTACAATCCCAAGTAACAACCAAACATGGCATTAATCCTTATGACCTTACCTGCGCCTGTGGGATCAGTTGCTTTAGTCTGATAATTTGCGGGGTCAGAGGTATCACCTCTGCCCTTTGGAGCATCAGGGTCCTTCAACAATGGCGGCAACCGTCCTATAGGACCCAAATTGACCCTAATCGATTGCCCTGAGGCATCCTCTTCCTCGATCCGATCCGCTATGGATTCGTATACTGAAAATTTCACAGCAAAATCATCAACAAACAACTTTCATTCATTAATCCCCCCTATTCAATTCCTAAAATAATTGTTACCAGCAACTAAAGGCAGGCAATCTCGCTTATAATCTACCAACGCCAACAAATCTTTAATACTGAGATAAGAACCTACTCGGTGGTTCCTTATGAACTTCAGTGTCTTGTTCATCTTCTTCCACTTCGTCGTCGTCGTCGTCGTCATCATCGTGATCATGATCATAATCGTGGCCGTTGCCATGCTTTTTAATACCGAGTGTATCCTTTATCTTCTTCGCCTTAGCTTTTACCTTCTTTAACACAGATTTCTTCTCATGGTGTTCATCCTCACCTTCAATAACTTCACCCCAAAAAATAAAAAATAAAATGCTTGTAGCAAAATGGAAATAAAAATGATCTTAACAGATAAGATAATCTCTGAAAATTAATGCTTCCTCACCGGAGCGGAGACCGGCAGTATGAGGGTCATGTGGGCCTTCCTCGTAAGTATGGCTTTGAGCAGTTGCCACTCGATCAGTATCCATTTTTTTGGAGCAAAAACGCTCTTACTCTTACTAGTCAGTAGTCACCACACGGAGAGACCTTACTTCGTCGGTCAGTACGAGTAGGACTAAACTGAAAGAATAGTAGATCCACTGAACTGTAAGGTCTACAATGAACGAAATTGGCTGTTATATAAGAGGGGGCGCCACAGGCAGAGGTGATCGTATCATGTTTTCGCCACCTTAGCAATGGGTTGGTCATTTTATTCAAATACATGCAACACGTGTTTGGTAACTCTCAACGTGTCCTCGAGAGACACGTTCCAGCTTTACACGTGGCTCCGAAGTGGTGCATGAATTAAATAAGCAGTGCAATAAGAAGATGAGGACGAGGACTGAGGGGAACGGGATCTGCTACCCACACATGGGCGGCTCACAGGCACATCCACCGTGCAATGGGAACATCTGGCTTCATAAGGAAATTGTTTAAAACTCATTATTAGTTTTCAGCGTTTTTCTTAAATTCACCACAACTTTCAAAACGTTTAAAATTCACCATGTTAATAAGTTTTTATTTCCAAAATTCACCTTCCGATTGTACCATTAATGTTTCTTAACAGAAGTGTCTATGTCAGCATAAATAACAATTTTTATGATCAAATCACCCTTAAATGGCGCATTAGAGGAAAATGGTCTTTTTCATTTTTTTTTTTACATTTTAGTGTTTTGTTATAATTTCTAATGTTTTTTATAATTTCTGTTTTTTTTGCATTTTTCTTTTTTTTACATTTTTCTATTTTCTACAATCTATAAAATTTCCTGTATTTTTTGTTATTTATTTGTAATTTCTGTGTTTTTTATAAGTTTTGGTGTTTTTCTACAATCTTTATTTTCTGATGTTGTTTTTTAACTTCTATAGTTTCTATAATTTGAAAATATTTTTTTTTATTTTGTATGCAATTTCTATAATTTTTTATATTTTTTACAATTTCTGTGTTTTTATGTATTTCAAATGTTTTTTGAACTTTTTCCTTTTTTTTTCATATCTAAGTATTAGAATATATGTATATATTTTATATTTTTATATAAAGGTTAAAATGGTAATATATTAATAGCCATTAGTCTCTTTAACGTCAAGTTAGTGACATAGTGAGTTTTAGATATTTTGAAAAGTTGTAGTGAGTTTAAGAGAAATGTTGAAAACTCATGATGAGTTTTTGACAATTTCCCTAAATTATAGGTACGAGAGATGTTTCCAATGCATGGTAGAATGTGCATGTACGGTCGGTGTGAGGCACCCTATGTGAGGAGCAGATTCGGTTTTGGATTGAGGACTGAGGCGTAGAGGACCATGAATGGTTAAGAGCCTGAATCTCCTGCCCACGAGAACCTTGCCCACGTTTATCGCAACTACACATAGAGAACATCTCATCCTCTGCATAGTATTATGCTGGGGGAGATGTTCCCAATTCACAAGGGGTGATGTGTTGTGGGTAAGTGTGGGCAGGAGATCCGGAGTCTGACTGAGTCTGGATCTACTGCCCGCACAAACTCTACACATTTATCGCGGCCACACATGGAGAACATCTCATCCTTTGCATTATGCAGGGGGAGATGTTCCAAATTCACAGGGGTAGTGTGTTGTGGGTAAAGGTGGGCAGGAAATCCTGAGTCTGACTAGTTGTTCTTTAGGCCTCATCGCTGATGTGGCCATCACCGTTGGATTTTCGGTGGGGCCGTGAATTTAGGTTATGCATCAGGCCTCATCGTTATCTAACACCATCACAGCGCTTTTAGCCGTGGATTAAGAATATCTCCCGTACTTGGAAGATATTTCCAATGCACGGCTGCGATGTGCTATCAGTTGGCATGAGGCGCCCTGTCACAGTGTCACCCTGTGTGAGGAACAACCGAGCAAATCCGATTTCTTGAAAATCGACAGGGTCCATCTTCACTAATTTGGTGCTTACGTGGAGGAGGGACAATAACGGCAACGTCACACTATCGTACGCATAGTGCGCGTAATTTAGTGGAGATCCTCACCTCTATTTAAACTGATCAGGCGGCAATTCATTCGCAAAACGGCCTGAACTTCTCCATCTACTCTGCTGCTTCTCGCGACAAAGAAATTGAAGAACACTACACCTCTGCTTCATCGAAAAGCCACCGTTAATAGCATGCGTACTCGTTTTCTCAATATCGACTACTTCAAAGCTTCGAATGGAGCCCTAGATGAACTAAACTTTCTCCGTCTTCCAGTCCCTCATTTCCCTCCCTCGAACATCTGCTTCGGAGGAGAACTTTGTTGCTTTGATTCCGTTTTAAGCGTCTCTTTGGACGTCGAGGGATTTTCAATTGATGATGCTCTCTCTCGCTTCTTCTCTGACGTTCTTCCTCACAGCATTGTCGTTGAAATTGCAGATTTTCCTGATTTTTGCGCACAGAATCGAAATGATTGCACTGTCGGAAGGAAAAGAATTGCAGAAAGGACATTTTCAATTTCTCAACTCGCCGACTTTCGATCCACAGAGGTGAGATGGAAGTTTCACTAAATTGATAAATAGTTCCTCTGCACCATTTTTTTTACTATGAAAAAAGGCGTTATCCACTTATCTGATTCCCCCCTCCCCCTTTGCTTGAAGTCTCTACATAGAGTCCTTTGCCGTTTCTGTACATTGTTAAATTTTAAAAAGGAGGAAAAAATTGGAGAACTTTAGATCTCAACTCTTCATTTCTGTACAGAGAGCCGCTAAGAACTTCTGTTCATTTTGTTTTTGTTTTCCCCGGTTAGAATGCTTTTCCTAAACTCTTCATTTACTATTTATATTTGAAACTCCTTGCAGGAGAGAAGATTCTCTTTGTATGACGGAATTATTTCAAATAAGGCAAGGAATTTCGGATCTGAACTTCTGGATATTGAAGTAATAGAGGTAAATGATTTACTTGAAAGGGAGAATGAACTTCGAGTTTAGTTGTTTCTTGTTTGAATTTGTTGATCGGAATATCTTTTAGCGAATATAAGTCCTATTATCAGCTGGAAATAGATGATCTCTTGTTATTTGAATTTTGGTAAGGATTTCACTTTTACAGTCTTTGGTTCATGTTTGTTGCAAAGGAAAATGAGCCTACTGGTGAAGACAAGTACAGAAGCGGGTTTAGAGTTATGCAATTTGAATCACATGAGCTGGATTTCTTCTTGGTTAGTTGGCAATATGTTGAAGGGATTATTACGTTTATGTTTCATCGCTGTTTTTTCATTTTTTTTCCTTTTTTCCCCTTCCACAGGATGAGCATCTGTTCTTTGATGGAAAAGAAGATGGACAAATCTTCTCTGAAATCCTAGAGCATAATAGTACTACAGTAAGTATTTATTTACCTTATTCCTCATCTAACGCATAGAACAATAATTATATTAATCTTTCTTTCTCTCTCTAAGACGATAGTTAGTCTTTCTCTGCGGCCCTTAATATGAATGTTCAGATTCAGATTTTGTGATCAGTTCCTTTGTGGTACCAGAGAAAACTTGGAATTCCCATTCCACTGTTGCTAAAAATAGATGACGAAATGTCAGAACCATGTATGCTCGTAGGAGAGCCCAAATCCTGGAAATGCCCCAGTAAGAAGACAACGTGCTGTCAACTTAGAAGTTTATTGTTATGGTCCTGGATCAATAGTTGACTCCCGTACCCTTCCTTTTCTATTTCATCTCTCTTCTATCCATATAGGAGAGCAGATAGTTATTATCATATGTTCTAGTAGATCATCAGAAGTTGAAACAATTACCAAGCGGTATTAACTGAATCCGTTAGCATGACTATTTCAGATTTCTAGGGACAACGCTGATATTTTCAAAGAAACTAAAGACACCCAAATATTCATTCTGTTCTCTTTTGATAGATAACAAAGGATTTTTTTTTTCTTTTCTAATAAATAATGAACATTTGAAAAGATATATTATTTCTTTGTGTAATTGGGAAGAAGTCTTCTGTATTAGCCTTTCATCCATGTCTTGTACCTCTTATTACTAAATTTTGTTTGTTTGTTTATTTACTTGTTTGGTTTTAAGTTGATTGCTTATTTATTTCTGTAGCTACTTTGGGAGTTATTCACAGTTATTAGCTTATTGCATATCTAAGGGGACACCTGTCACACGCTAAATAGAATTCCAGGATAAGTGCAGCAGATCCTGACTTGGTCCTTGTTGCAGCATATGCTGGATTTCGTGCTGGGAATCACAATTCAATACCCTCATGAAGCTACAAAATCAGTTTATTCAGTTGAAGAGATAGCTTCAGACTATCATATGGAGGAAAGGGAATCTTATCTTATGGAAGATGCAGGTTCTGCACAGGATGCGATTTGTTACTATGGAAACAAATTACCTCTTTTAGAAGCAAATGAAATTAGCACGAGATGCTACACAGGCCCATCCATGGATGAAGAGCTTCATTTTCTATTTGAAAATATTGGATATCAAAATTTGACTGAGGAAGATGTCCTAGTGATTGACAACAAGGAATTATTGAGATCTATGGATACTGATGTTTTAGAGTGCTTACCAGAACAATGTTCAATAAAGCAATGCCCTCAACCTGAACTGACACATCTTGATTTGGCCCTAGAAATGGAATTTATAAATGTAAAGGAAGAGAATGATCTTAAAGAGGTATCAGCGGTTAGCCTGGAAATGTCAGGTGGTGGTTCTTTTCCGGTAACCAACCTACCTTATTTTCAGGAGTTTCAGATCCTTGATTTAGACTACAAATCTTTTGAAGCCTTTTCTGGCTCACAAACAATCAAAGAACCAGAGGCATGTGCCAAGATGTTCAAAGAAGATACAGACTCTATTTGTAATTTTTATGAGTCAATTGTTAGTCATGAGCTAACACTGGCTGATGACTCATTCAAACCCTTACCTATTCCTGTTGTCTCTGATGGCATAGATGTACAGTTAATGTCTACAATTATTGAGGAAATATTGGTCGACTCCAAACCACATCTTCCATCTGCATCTGATGGGATATATTTAGATTGGCACTTCTTGGAGGAAGATGGATGTAGACATGATATTTTTACTACTCAGTGGAACATACTAGAGGGGATAGATACATATAGCACTGATTATGAGTCTTTTAATACTGAACTGGTGGTAACTGATTTTGTTTACTTTGAGGATATTCCTGATGGGTCAAACGTGTTAGAAAGAAAGGAAATATTGAATGAGATTACCAGTGTTGATAATAAGCAAGTTTCTTCAAGTTTGTCAAAATATGAATGTGAAACCGGAAAAGAGAATCTCCAACCCAGTGGAATTGTTGAGAAGGTTGTGCCATTATCTGAAATGATGTCAAATTTCAATGATCTGGAGTTTTTCTTGAATCCTCACAGAGCTGCTATACAGAGAAATAGTGAACCTGCTGTTAAGGATACACCTGACAACAAAGCTGAATTCTCTGTTGTTTCACCCAGCAACTCAATATCAGCATGCGCTTCCACTGAAGCAAAATTGCAAAAGTGGGATATTGAGGTTCACCAAGTTAAACTATCTGACAATATTCTGGATCTCATTGTCCACTTCCAAAAAATCTACTTGGAGGTATTGGAAAGTAGTACAGATTTGAAAAAGAACTCATCTTCAGTTGTTAATGATATTAACTTGCTAAGCATTAAAAAGCAAAAGCTGATGGATTGGATTAAATACAGAAGTGCAGGGAGAACAACATTGGCTTGCAGTGATGAAACCCTCGTAGCATTTGCCACATTATATGCAATTAAACAGATGGCTTCTTACTTGTGCTTTTATGGAATCCATGTGACTTCTTTGTATGTAAACAAGTTATGTAGAAGCTTCAATCACTTGAAACTCAGATTAAGCTTCCTCCAATCCTCGATTGAGAATGAGCTCCAGAAGGCTGATATTAAAATAACTGAATCACACCCATCCCTATCTGTTATCCAGGAGATTTTGTTGGCAAAAACATCTGAAAATGGTAAAGTATTGATTGTGGCTGACCAAGTTTTCTGGTGTCCATTGAAGAGATTGTTGAATTCCATGGGAGTATTATTCCATGAAGTACAAAATATTCAAAAACATGCAGATCAGCCAGATGCTTGGGATGGTGATGAGGGCAGAGAACTTGCAATGCAAGCCTTGCAACATTCTGATTGCTTATTAATATCTCAAGAGTAAGTCTCCATCTCTACTTATTGAAATCTTCACAATTTCTATGGGCATGAATCCCAGGAAATTCTGCTAAATGCAAGTTATAATTCATTTTTCTTTTTAATATTTCATATGTATAGCTAGTTGAATTTTCACTTTTTTCATTATTCCTCTTGTTGAATTATAAAGTTAATCAAAATCTGCATAGAATAGGAAAAAATGTTACAATTTAAATGTATTTATTAGACATTGCAACTTTCCCCATGGCATGCCTAAATCCTGAGACAATAGGTCAGTTAGATGTACTACACCACAATTATGAGGTTATTTAATCCCATTCTATCCACAAAATGAAATCTAGTCTATTATAGTTGTAAGAACACTGAATGTGTTTGGCATGCATGATATTCATTTTAGCTTTTATAGCTCATTTTTCTAGTCTTTCAAAGATTGTAGTAATAAGTTCTTAATTTTCATATTTTAACTTCTAGCTTTTTCTTCTTTCCATAATAAGAGTCTTTACATACTTGTGGACTTGTCCTGCAAGATATGCAGGTTGTATTTTTGGATTCTTGAAACAATCTTTCCAAATTTGATATGATGTCCTGGTTTATGCCTTTTATAAATAGATAATTATTATTTTTAGTTTATTAGATAAGCGACTGCTGTTCTGTGGGATCACACCTAATCACATCATAAGGGATTTCTTGGTGGTAGACCACTCGAAACTTGAAAGGGTTTACAGCTTGTTTTGCAGTAGTCCCATTTCAGGTTGAAAGGCTGCTACATCAGCACCACATAGGCGATTCAACTTTAACGTTCAAAAAACGTATTTGGTATAGCAGATTCAACTTGGACTCTGGATTTTGCATCAGCTTTTGCACATAGGGGGGGGGTCTGGAAGAAACATCAAAATGATGTTTATTGAATTTGGAGGGTATTCCTGCTTCATTTGTCTTGTGGTGGCCTACATGTTTGAATTACCAAATATTGTAGTCTGATTTTTGTGCCAAAATGTTTCTTTGTTACCTGTGTAGCTTGAAACACCATGATGCAAGTTGAAACATTCACCTTGAAACACGACTGTATCAAATACCATCTTAATTTGATTGTGATGGGTCTTCAGCCCATATTGCAATCCACACCCACCCTAGATACGACTCAGGTTAGCATTCAGCCCAGACCAGCATCAGAAGCCCAAACACCAGCTGGCCATGCACGTGAAGTTGGTTGCCCTCCTATTCGCTACATATACACAAGGAAGCCATGCTAGTCGTAAATATCTGCCATGCATGTCACTTGTGGATCCTTGTATAAGCTATAAATAACACACAATAAGAGACCACGGCAGACCCTGATTATTCTCACTCATTCGCTTTTTCCTATCCCCTTGTCTTCAGGAGGATAGGTTACCCTTGAAGAGACCTCTGTAGTGGGCAGTATCCCATTAGAGTGGTATCAGAGCCCTGATCAACGAGCTGGTTGGAGAATGAGGATGCCAAACATGAGAGCTTCAGCAGTGGAGGACCGCACAGACTGGCTAGAAGGGAGCTCCACAAGGTGCTAGGAGAACTCCGAGAACTGAAGGAGTTTGTCTCGGCGGTAGCTGGTCAGTGCCAGAGGAACGCTAGTTCATCTCAGAAAGAAGGCGACAGTGAAGGGTCGAGTCAATAGGACCAGTCTCACACTAGAACCAACTTGGTATGATCAGCCAAACTGGTATTTCTGACGTTTTCAGGTGAGGACCCCCTTTCTTGGATATTTAGAGCTGAACAGTTTTTCGAACTTAATGACATATCTGAACACCAATGAGCATCGATGACCTCAATCCATTTGGAAGAGGAAGCCATCCAATGGCTACATTGGTATCAGCATTCCAACCCCCCAGATGGGATGGTTAGAACTTACAGAAGTTTTATGCATTCAGTTTGGTCCTTCTAGGTTTTAAGACTTTGGTGAAGCCTTGGTGAAGTTAAAACAAGTGGAGTCTGTGAGAGGCCAAAATGAATTTGGAAAGCTAGCCTCTCAGGTTTATGGGTGGCCTTAGAAAGCTTTAGTCTACAGCTTTGTAAGGGGACTGTGAGAGGGTATCCAAGTGGAGGCAAGGCTCTTCAGCCAATGACAATGGTAGTTGTGGCCGACTTGGCCCGTTTACATGAAGAACTTCTGAATAGACTCAGACAGATACCAAGGCCCAACCACATCGACCCAATCATTAAAACTCCACCTCCTAACATTGAATTGCCCTCGGTAAAACCAATTGGACCATTGGGCCTACCTCTCAGGAAATTATCTTGGGTGGAAATACAGTCCAAAGGGAATGGGGCCTCTGCTATAACTACGATGATAAGTTTGGTCTGGGTAAGAAGCCCCCGTTGTTCTTACTACAACTTGATGAGGGGGATGATAAGGATCCTATGGTTACAATTGATGAGGAGGATCCGATTGAGCCAAGGAAGGAAGAAGCCCCAAAGGTTTCTTTCCATGCCCTCACAGGTACCTTCTCCCCTCAAACCACGAGGCTTAGGGGAATTATTAAAGGCCAACCCATAGCTATTCTTGTTGATAGCAATAGCTCTTTGAATTTTGTCTCTAAAGTATTAGCTAAAAGGTTGAGCATGGTGGTTGAGCCCATTGAGCCATTTTCAGTACATGTGGCCAATGGATACAAATTGGTCTCTGACGGGGGGTCTGTAAAGCAGTGGAAATTTAGACCCAAGGTTATTTGTTAAAGGCTGACTTAGACCCGTTGGAGATAAGGGGGTTGGATGTAATCCCGGGGGTGTAATGGCTAAGATAGCTGGGCCCAATCACAAGCAACTAACCAACCTAACTATGGTGTTTTAGATGAATGGTCAACCCTGCACCTTAGAGGGCCTTGAGCTTAGGCCTCAAATACAAGAAGATCCGGGAATGGGCCTCAAATAGTGCCAACACCTGTCTCCACCAGTTGTCTTATTCATGGGCCTAGATCTAGTTGGCCCAACCCTCACGACATAAATGTGTACAAATGGGTTAAAATCGAATTAGATGGGCCTTTAACAAATTCTCAACTCCTAACATGATGTCTTCCAAGAACCTAAAGAATTACCCCCCCACTAGAGCTCAAGACCACAAAATAACTAGCATACCTAGAGCGGGACCCACCAATGTGAAACCATACTGATATCCACACTTCCAAAAAGAAGAGATAGAGAAGATAGTAGTGGACCTCTAAGAAAAGGGGATGATACAACCCAACTCCAATCCTTAACTCCTCCCCAGTTTTTCTTGTTAAGAAAAAGATGGGACGTGGAGGTTTTACGTGGATTACCAGGCTCTTAACTGCATCACGATAAAGGACCGGTTTCCCATACCTGTCATAGATGAGTTACTAGACAAGTTGGAGCTGCTAAGGTGTTTTCTAAATTGGATCTCAGAGCCGGATATCGCCAAATTTAGGTGCACCCAGGAGATGTCCATAAAATAGCATTTCAGACACATGACGGGCACCATTTTTGGTTATGCCTTTCAGCCTAAACAACGCCCCATGCACTTTTCAAGCCTTGATGAATGATATATTCTGTCCTTATTTGAGGCATTTCATCTTAGTATTTTTTTGATGATATACTTGTGTACAATGACAGTTGGGAGTCCCACTTGCAGTACCTTATCATCACCCTAGACACCTTGCGAAAGAACAATCTCTATGCTAAGACTTTAAAGTGCTTATTTGGACAGACTGAAGTACATTATTTGGGACATATAGTCTCGCAGAGACAAGTGAGAGAAAACCTAGATAAGATCTTAGCTGTAATCAACTGGCCTACCCCTTACACAATCAAAGATCTCTAGGGGTTCCTTGGTCTTACAGGCTACTACAAGCATTTCATAAAGAATTATGGGCTTCTGGCAGGCTCACTGACTTGGCTACTCAAGAAAAATGCCTTTAATTGGGATGAGGAGGCCCAAAAGGCTTTTGAAACTCTCAAGGCAGATCTATTAGCTCCTCCCATTCTTAGCCTACCAGATTTCTCCCAAGAATTTTTTGCCGAATGCAATGCCTCTAAGTCTGGGATTGGTGCGGTTCTGATGATAAAGAATTGATGGTTGTGGCCTTATCAGTGTTGAAATGGTGACCCTACCTCTTGGGACACCCCTTTATCATAAGAATTGACCATCAGAGTCTTAAACACCTACTAGAGCAACCAGTACACAACCCAGAGCAACAATTATGCCTTTTCAAATTGTTGGGTTATGATTACCGAGTAGAGTACAAGCCAGGCCCAGTCAATCAGGCTACAAATGCCTTGTCTTGAGTCCATGAGTTATTAGTAATGGTTGATTCTAGGCCTACATACCCATTGTTAGAAGGGCTCCAGGAGGAGGCCAAAAATGGCGAGGCAGTTAAGGAGATTACCAAGAAGCTTTAGACAAACCCTACAACCACACCTAGGTACAACCTAATAGGTCTCGACCTCTTCCACAATGGTCGATTGATCATTTCAGCCCACTCTCAGTTCATTCTCAAGGTGCTTAGGTTGTTCCATGACTCATCCTTAAGGGGACATTCTAAGGTTCTAAGGACCTATAAAGGGGTGCACTATCATTTCTTCTTGCTAGGTATGAAGAAAAGCATACAACAGTTCGTGGCCCATTATGTTGTCTGCCAGTAGTGTACATATGATAATTAGACTCCCGTTGGTTTTCTTATGCTACTTCTTATCCCGAGTCAGGTCTGGGATGACATCATTATGGACTTTATCATGGGGTTGTCCCTCTCTACCGACAAGTCAGTGATCATGGTGATTGTAGATAGATTGACCAAGTATAGTCACTTCATGGGCCTTACACACCCCTACACAGGAGCCCAATTGGCCTGAGCATTCATCCAAGAAGTTACTCGATTGATCGTCACTGACTGAGATCCAACATTCATGAGTAGGTTTTGGATCAAATACTTCAAGGCCCAAGGGGCCAAGCTGTGCCACTCCACTAGTTACCATCCACAAACGGATGGGCAGTCAGAAGACGTGATCAAATGCCTGGAAACTTACTTAAGGTGTTTTACCGAAGAAAGACCCAAAAATTGGTTGCAGTGGTTGCCATGGGATGAGTTGTGGTATAATACCACGTACCATGCCTCAACAAGTATCACTCCTTTTAAGGTGCTCTATGGGAGAGAGCCCCCTTCTATCTTGCCATATGAGCAAGGATCATCAGTGGTAGCTAAGGTGGAAGACTCCCTAATGAAGAGAGATGAAATCCTAAGATCCTTGAAAGAGCATCTAGCGTGGGCCTAGTAGTAGATGAAGGCCCAATATGATAAGAAACACATGCCCGCCCACTTTGAGGTTGGTGATTATGTCTATTTAAAACATTGACCTTACCGTCAGGTGTCCTTAGTCCACAAGCATTGGCCCAAATTCACACCATCGTACTTTGGCCCATTTCACATCACAAGCTAGGTGGGCGAAGTCACCTATAGGCTGGACTTGCCCGCTTGTTCCCGCTTGCACTTAGTATTCCATGTTTCACTACTGAAGGAAAGCCTCGGGCCTAACACATCAATTAGCCCCAGCATTCCTGAGTTCGATGATGAAGGGAAACTACATCCTGAGCCTGTTGAGATCATTGATTTCCAATAGGTCAAGGTAGGGAAGAAATATAGCAAGGAAGCCCTGGTAATTTGGAAGTATCTACCTTGTGAAGATGCCACTTGGGAGGAGTATCTGGAAAAATAATTCTCTCATCTTAACCTTGAGGACAAGTTTAAATTGAAGGGGGGGGAATTGATGGGCCTTCAGCCCATACTTCAGTCCATACCCCAGATATGGCTCAGATTAGAATTCAGCCCATACCAGTGTCAGAAGCCCAAACACCAACGGGCCATGCACGTGAAGTAGATTCCTTATGTTTTGAGTGGTTTTCACTTGCGGTGTAAATGCTGTAATCCATGTTGTGCAGGTGGTCATATTATTAGCATGTATCCGAAGGCTTTTTTTTTCCTTTGTATGTTAGAGGATATGCAACACCTGCTTTATAGTTAAATCCCCTCTTAACTCGATGGATTCTATTTTTCATTTTTACAATTACTGGTTATTATGTGACAGAGAAATATTACAATCAAAATGTTCATTACAGCCTTGAAGACGTGCATCATAGTTTCTCTTTATGGTTAATTAGTCGTAATCTAGTAGAAAATTATTCCTTTTGATTTTATTCCGAAGGCAAGAGCAACTGCCTTTGTGCATGTTACAAAATAAGGAATGGCTGATATGATAGTTAAATCCTTTCATATCCCCAAATCTCCATTGTTGTTTGTACTTTGTACATTTATTGGTTATTGTGTTACAATAACATATCACATATTACTGCATCTGAAGGCAAATTTATGTATGCTTTTTGGTTAATCACTAGTACAAAAGATAATTCTTCCTTTTCAATTTATTCCGAAGGCATTTTACTGCATCACTTCCATTCAACAAGTTCAGAATTCTCTTGGAATATGGAGGTTCATACAGCTCATCTAGAATATCCACAATTTGCCCGAAGGTAGTTGGTTTGCCTTTTGTCCACTTCCTGAAGGTGGAACTAGATGAATGCATTGCTTCCAAAGCGCTTTGTGAAGGTGTTTATGTACCAGAAAGTTCTCAGTTTATAATGGTAACATTGTTTCCTTATGAATGGGTATCAACTATGAGATAATTAACTATTTCCTGAATATTCATACATGCTATGGATTGATTGAGTTACAAGGATGGTCAGTAGTTTATATTTTGTTTCTCTTTTCATTTATCAATTTCTTAATTATTTTTTTAAGTTAGTTTATTTATGCAACGTTTTGCAAAAGAATGGATTTTTATATTTAAGTTTTCATACTTTATTCCATTAGGCATTAAGAGATAGCAAATTCAGAATGTCTATTGTCTTTTAAGTGGTTATAAAAGATGGACTTGTCAACCTGATTTCTACTTATTTTCTGTATATGAAAACAGATGATTTGAGTTTGATGGGCACAAACACAGTGATTCTGGAAATTATCTTTCTTTGTAACTCAGTTAAAATTGGTATTCAGGGTTTAGAAAATAGGAAAAGGTCAGATTAATAAGTTAGACTTTGGGTTAAACTGAGGCAGCTCAAGAATTAAGGTTTGTCAAGCACAAGCAATTAAAACATGTGTCCAGATCTTCATCACATATCTATACATTACTCAGTTTTCTGGATATTTAACCCTTAAATTATGGGTCCGTTTGGCAAGTCTTTTTGAGAAGATCTTCTCGTAGCTCTGACAGTCAATAGATGCATTGAGCTTTTGACATAAGATCTGGGCAGCCTGAAGACCGTTTGGCAGACGTGCATCTTTCCGTGCGTCGTTTTGGGTCTTTCCGCATGAGATTAAGACGCGGAAGACGCGGGAAGCTTCATTTGGAGCTTCCCGAAATCAGCCCAAAATGGGCTTCCCGCATCTTTTGGGTACCCTGTCTTTTGGCAGCGGAATCTTCCGCGTGCCAAATGGGAATAGACCGATTTTCGGTCTTCCTGGCTTGTAAGTATCCGAAAGACCATGCGGAAAGACACGCCAAATGGGGCCTATGTCCAGATGTTTTGCATGCAGCTACTCATACGAACTTTCGTTTTGGACACAAGATTGTGCAAGTGTGTATTACAGCTATTTGGATGAAGCTTTAAATAATAAAATTAAGGCAATGTTCTGTTCTTGAAACAGAACTAAGAGGCCAGACATAAAGTAAGATACTTGAGACTATCTCTATTAGCTAACCTGTCCATTTGAGTGTGACCTGTTTTACCTCCAGTATCAAATTTTACTTCCCAGCAATGCTTTTAAAATCAAGCTGGAAATGGAACCACTTTTTCACCTGCATGGTGAGTAAGCAGTTCAACCATTTGGGTCAAATAAGTCAGCCTGTGACATAAAAAAAAATAAATAACAAAGATATAAAAAATAAACTAAAATGTAAAGGAAATTACAGAAATATTGAGCATTCTCTAATATTTTATATTTGTTATATTAAATAAAAATAAGTGTGTTAAATGAGAATTATTGTTATTAATGATGGAAATGGCCAAAAATATAAAAGGAAAAAAAATAATATATGTCTGACATGTGACCCAGTGAACAGGTCAAATGTTTAAGTGGTTCAACTGGATTGGTCAACAGATTGTTGACTAAGTCAACAGTTTTTGAAGGTAGATGATTCCAGGTGTGATTGGGTTGAAAACATTACTTCCTAGGGATTGTTTCATTTATGCAATGTATCTAAATGACTTTGTTGTCAAACCATTTATTGTCTATAAATCTGTTTGAAATCATAGTTTGCATTTCACATTACTCTTATTTTTACAGAACAATTTTCCATAATGTTAAGTGTGCTTTCATGGTTCAGTGTTTCTGTGCAGCACAACCTTACCCTCCATCCTTCTTTACTCCCTTAGTACATGTTATTACTTGGCAAAGAATCATAAGAAATTGTGATAACTAAAAATATAGTTAGTAGCGTAGCATACTGAAGAAGGAAACAGGTAATGTGTCAGTTATAGATATGTTATGTTAGAAGATAGAAGAGGGAACACAGTGTAAGATGGTAGCAAACCTTCCTATGAACACTAGGCAGTTGGTGAAATTAAGGAATTGTTGTAAAAGGAAATGGTGAAGAGAACTGGGAAAAGTGATAGGTTAAGAGCCAGGGTTTGGGGCTGGAAGATGTGGATAAGTCCAAGAAATGGTTTAGGATTGGTATGGGAGGTTAAGAAAGGGTGGAGAACTTTCTTGGAAATCAAAGACAGGTTGAATCAATAAAATTGTTGTCTTCTAATGGATTTGAGTTACAACTATAATCAGTATTTAGATCAAAGTTACAGATAAGAAGAAAAACTAAAGAATACGAAGAAAAAATTAGTAAAAGAGTAGTAGAAGAGGATTAGGGTCTAGGAGAAGAAAACCTTCAGAAGATCTAGAGTAAAAATCTATTTTATTAGTCCATTCTGCATTGAAAAGAAAAGATAACAAATGCATATAAGTAACTAGGATGATGGCTTTGGAGTTGACCATAATTATAATATGGTCACTGCAAACTAAAGTAAGAGAAAAGAAACACTATAACTTATAATCTACTGATCCAATGGTTCTGAAACTTCACAGAAACCCTAACAATGATCTAATTAACAACTTAAATTGATGAAGTTCACATAAAAATGTAATATCACCAAATCTGTGACAAGATTAGAGAAAAATTCAAGAAAAAACAATAAATTCCTAGGCTCAACTCTAAGACTACTTTGATGTCCATATTAGAATGGTGTACTGCAGGAAATGAAGTTAAGAATGAATGGCTCAAGTTTGATGGATAAAGGGGTATTATATAAGAAGGGACATGGTCCCTCCTCTCTCATTGGAGGTAGGGTCATTTTACTTTTTCAAACAAGGACAAGAAAATAACAAATTAAACAATATCTAAACATAACATTTAGATTTTCTCTTTCTGTTGCTTATAAGAAATTTTGTTCTTCTGTTATATACAGTTTTGTAGGAAGATGAATTTCAGATGCAAAAGTTAAAGTAGACAAATTCATATAGGAGCTTAAAATCCTAATGAAAATTTCCTGTTTTTAAATTCTGAATTCATGTCATTGATTTCTACACTATATATACTAGTTCCTGTTCTTTGATGGTTCCCATGGCTTTGTCATTTCTCTGGTTTCCTTGGTACATCTAAATATTTTTTATATGATTTTTTCACTTCCTTTCTCAGGCTATGCATTGTCTATATTTATTATTGTTGATGTTATAACATATAGTTTGACATTATACTAATGCACTCACACTAGCTATGCTCTAGGGGGAAACCACTCAATCAATTCCTACCCTGTATGAGGGTATCTATGGCCAGAAGTTTGAGGAACTGCTAAACGTTTTACCTATTGAGGAGAGTTTTCAAATGGAAATTTTGGGAGCTACAGATCATGTAGAGACTTGCAGTGTGCCTATGACAGGTCCTAGTGTGTCCTCTGACATGGAAAGCAAGCAGATACAATCAACTATGCCTTCATATCCTGATATAGTCCTTGTTGTGAACACCCAAAATTTTGATAAGGAAATGCTAATATCCCGGAGAAGCTCATACCAAAGGATTCTTGCACTGGAGAAACAAGGAGTTCAAGTTGTGGAGCGTGAAATGAATCTTCCTGTGGATCTTGTCATTAGTGCTGCAATGTGCCTAGTATGGTATGATTATAGAAACATTGGACAAAAAACAACATCTACAGAAGAAGCTTCTTCAAGCATACCATTGTGCATTGAAAATATTGCGACGAACATTCTGACATCACTCAGTTTTGCTTTCAGCAATTGTATCCTGGTAATTGCCTTTTTTATGATGCTTGGCTCTTATTTAGACATTAAAGTAGGCTATTTCACTGGAAAAGACAAAACTAACCAGGTGCAAATGATGACAATTTCTTTCTCTAAGGTATATAGACAGATGGTATGTCATTAATAGAATGAACTGAAAACTTAGACTTGAACCTACAACCTAATGATTAAAATTATATTATTCATGTCAACTTTACTAGGTAGATACATGGTAACTTCATATACATATGTTTGGATGTTGTCAGATTGAATCTAAATCAGATCGGATCAGATTCAGTCCAGTTTGGTTGTAATGCATATCTAAAACTAGAGATCCATAACCTACTTAATTGAGTCCATCAAAGAAGAAAAGAAAAAGAAAAGCCTACTTAGTTGGATTGTATCCAACAGCCGAAGGTAAGGTCACAAAGAGATGGTGAAATTTTGCATGAAAAAAGATCACTCAAACAGCAAAAAGATGTTAAGATTTCCTGTCACAAATTTCCAATCACTTTAGGCTATCTTTGTTGGTCTTAGTTTGATCTTAACTGAGTGCACATCTACTTAAATGAAGGTTCCTGGTTGTTACATGCCTCTATTTGTGCAGGTCCTGCATGATGTAAGTCAATTTCCTTCAGTCAAAATGAACCAAACATGGTTAATTTAAGAACCATTTCTTTAGTCATAGAAACATTTATATTTTGCTTAATGCTTTAAAATCCACAATAAGCCTACAATGAAAATTATTTTATATTGCTTATAAATGATACTGGATGACAACCTTGGCTCTTTACCTTCCACTCTTTTTCTTCACAGGTATTTGAGGGGGAGAGAAATTTCCTTGCTTCCACAATGGAGTCATCAGATGCAATCTATGCTGCTGCAGCTAGTCTGGGAGTAGATTTACAACTCTTTTACTCGTATTCATGTGAATTAACAGATGAGATTATCCTTGGTTGTATCAGATATGCTATTAAGTTGAATAGAGGCCTATATCCAAAAATGCTTGAATCAGAAACCCTTGCAGAATCATTTCTTACCAGCTTTCCTTCAATTAATCCACTCTTGGCTCATGCAATACTGTGTTCTGGAGGCCTTCTTGTTGAATTTCTTAATTGGTCACATGATCGCAGAATCAGGGAAATTGGGAAGTATCATGTTCCTGATGAAAGTCTTGCTCTATTTGGTGCTCTATGTAGATTTGGGGAGCTTGAAGAATGTAAGTCTGGAATGACAGAATGTTCATCAGTATCTTCTGCTCCAGATTCAGGGGATAATCACAGCAGAAGTGCCTCAGATAGAAAAAAGAGAAAATATTTAAGCGCCAGCACACTTGAAATACCCATGGATGACTTGCAGTTGGATAGATTAAATCAATCTACAGGTGACAACTTGAAGTCTTCTAGAATGTTTCAGCCATTTCAATCATGGAATTTTGGCAAAGGTCCTCAAACATTAGACAAGATTGAGGGTTCCAGTTATTCTCTGAATGATCAATTGTTTGGTCCAAAATGGGGCTTGAATATTTTTCGAATGGATAATGTAGACTATAATGGCAACAGCCCTGAAAATATGCAGGAGGATTTCAGAGGTGAAGTTGTTGAGCCCATTAATAGTTCACTTATGTGTGAGGACTTTCCCTCCATTGCTAACCCTTTCAGGATGCCAAATATAGAAAGAGATCATATAACAGGAAATTTTATAACCACTAGATCATCATTTGGTCCAAGCAACCATCCTTCCTTCCCAATGTCTGAAGAGATCAGCTCTAGCACAGATATCTGGAATCTTTTAAAGGATCACAAACCAAGGTTGGAGGAAAACATTTGTGGATATCCAACTATAGATGCCAACAAGGGCGCATCTGCATTGAGACAACAAGAAATGTTAGACAAAAGAACTATCCAGGGCTCTAACAGAAATGTCAAAGAACAATTATCTCAAGATAGTGGAACAGTACTGTCAAATTCAATTCGTTCATCACAAATTCAACAAGCATCACCTTGGACAATCAAGTTTCTTAATCGAATCAAAGAAAAGAGCAGGGCACATAGGTTATCCCTTCCATGTGAAACTGCCATAACTAGTTTTGGATATTCTGGGAATGCGGAGAAAATTACAAAGAGAAAAAGTCCATCAACTTTTGATCATTATAGGTATCAAGGAGGAAGCAATCCAAAGAAAACAATCAAACAAAAGAGGCAGAAGTCATCGACACAACCAACTTCATCCAAGAATGAGAAGATTGCAGATTCCATTCTTCCAACATGGACTCCTATTGATAAGAGAGCGAGACAGGTATATCTGCAATACCTGTTTTAGATTTGCAAATAATTTTCTTGAGATTGTATGAAATTTATTACACTTGACCAACTGCAGACTCTATCTTTTGTGAGGAATGCAAGCGGAACACAAAGTAAGCTAGTTTGGAGTAATAGAAATCTAAGATAAAGATTGCAAAACAAAGCATGAAATGGCTGGATCATGTGCCAGGTACAGTTCCTGCACCTTCTGATCGCTATGGTTTCTTCATTTCTAGTTAACAGTACAATACATTGGATTAACTTAGAGCAGGTTTTGGTGTATAGTTGAACCAAGATTGGTTCCCTATGACTTGATGTTAACTTCATTGAGTAGTTTTAATGCACAAATACGCTGCAAACACTTTGGCCCTCTGGTTGACTAACACATGTTTAACTTGCCAAAATATTATTTAGTCCTATGCAAGTCGGTATGGGCCTGAATGAATAGTACAAAGACAAAGCTTACCATGAAGTAAATTCCTTCAGGATACCCTGGAACTGGGACAAGGTAGATAGAATGCCATCATTAGATGTAATTGCACCCAAGAGAGGACAGATATGAGGAGGATAAGTCTACCTCTAGTAATTTAACTTGGTTGAAATTCTGCTAAGAAACTCTTTAAACATGTACTGGCGGGCCTTCCCCTTAGAGGTACTTACAAAAATACCGGCGGTTAATTTAATCGACCGGTATATATATATATATGTATATTTTATATATTTTTAATATGTGTTACATATTTTTTATGTATTATATATAAATATATATTTGTTATATATATAAATATATACTTATATTATATTTATAATGATCTATTTATAAATATATTATATATTTTTAAAATATTTATAATATATATCATTTATTATTTATAATATAATATTATACATATATTTAAATAATATATATTATAAATATAAAAAACCAAAGAACTGAATTGATCAAAAACCGAAATCGATGAACTAATTAACCGGTAGTATCGGTTTGGTTTTGGTTTGACAAAACGAAAAAACCGTGAACACCCCTAAGCCGATCATATGCTTTAAGCATGTCCAACTTATCAAGCACATTCTGCCCTCTTACTTTCCTATCAATTTCCTACATTAACTCCTGCACGAGGTCAATATTATCCAAAATATTTCTGACTTTAATGAAGGCCACCTGTTGAGGGGATATCAGGTTGTGCAAGAGTCCAACCAGTGTATCAACCAGAATTTTTGAGATAATTTTGTAAGAGAAATTACAAACATTGATGGGTTGATAATTTGAAATAAGTGAGAGGGTTCTGACGTCCTTTAGGAATAAGAGAGATACAAGCCGAAGAATAGCTGAGTGGAAGCTCACTTCCCGAGAAAAACTCTTGTACTGCTGAGATGGCATCCTCCTTTACAATATCCCAATAGTGTGTATAGAAATATGCGATGAAGCCATTTAGACCTGGTGCACTTTCCTTGGAAAGAGAGAAAACAACAATTTTAATTTCATCCTCAGACAAAGGGTAGTTAAGTTAAATAATCATTATCAGAGGGAGAGATAACTACTGGAATAACCCTCAGCAAGTCAGAATTTACACTATACTACTCGGTTATAAGAATAGAGCCGAAGTAGCGAATGCCCTCCTAAATGATTTGGGAATTATCTGTGTTCACCATACCATCCTTCAAAGAGATTTTAGATAGAGTAGAGAAGTTTATTTTTTTGGCCTTTACCGTGGTATGAAAAAAATTTTGTGTTTCTATCTTCTTCCGCTATCCATTGTACCTGAGATTTTTGCCTCCAGAAGATTTTCTCTTGCAAAAGCCAATGGTGTAGATTATGTTTGGCATTTTGAAGAGCTATACCATTGTCAAAGGAGTTTTTCTGGGTATGTGCAAGTTCTCTCCTAAGGACCTCGTCTTCTACTTTTTTGATGTTCTAAAATAAGTCTTTTCCAAACACTTCTTTATTCTTCCAAGTTTTGAGGCAACCCTGTAGGCATTTAAGTTTGAGAACCAAGCGTTGAAATGGGGATTTAGAGGCTAAATAGTTGGAAATTGGAATAAAGCTTTCATGACTAAGCCGCATTTGTTGGAAACGGAACATAGTTGGGTGGTCCAACCTATCATCATGAAGCTTAAAGAGACTCGGACCATGGTCCGAGTACATACTATTCAAGTGAACAACTGGAGTTGAATTAAAGGAAGAAAGCCAATAACTGTTGACTAACCTCTGTCAAGTTTGGCCCAAACATAGGCATTACCTCACGACCATTACACCAGGTATACAGATTACCAGAAAAAAACCCAAGTCGTGAAGAAGATCTTGGAAGTCTCTCATGGACTATATATTTGGCCGAATCCCCCCAAGCTTTTCATCCGTGCTAGTAACAACATTAAAATCCCCCAAAAGTAGACAAGGTTGTTGACACAAATTTCATATATTTCAATTAGCACAAAATATGGAGATAAATCACAAAAATAAATTTATAATAAAGAAAAATAAATAAGGGAATGATCTCTCTTTGATTTCTACTTGCTGACGTGAGCAACCTTTGATTAATGGTCGAATTCAATGAAGGCGAGGGCCATTGGCGTGTTTTTCGTACTTCTTGAAGTGTTGATGTAGGTTTCCTTGATTTTAGTGTTTGGGAGATTTGATGTAGATTTCTTCACTCCGAACTTCGCGCTTGATCAGCTATAGAGGATGCTTCTCTAAGAAGGGCCCTTTTGTGGTGGCTTGATCTTCTTTGGAGAGCATGAATCCAAGTGAATAATAGAGAATGAAAAAGTTTTTCCCTTATTTCTTCTCTTTTGATCTTGTAGTTGGAGGTTGCAGGAGCTTTTGGTTGCTTGCAATCTTCAGTATTGGTGTTTGAGAGGTTCTTGCAATGTGATTGTTGAAAAAGAAGGATCCTTTCTCTTCCTAGGCAAGACTATTTATAGCAAAGGATTAGGACCGCCACCTCAGCCCATTTTACTAACCAATCCCATGTAAGTGGGGTGTTGGGTTAGGGTTAACTCCCATACATGAACCATGATGTAGGAGTTAGTGGTCTTGCCAATGGGACCACCCCATTACAATAAGAGATGAGCTAGATTGGACTTAATACACTTGGGTCCTTAAGCCACCAAGACATATTTATGTAGACTTGGGCCTTGGACCTGTGGGGCCAATATTAATTCCGAGGCTGTCATGTAAATTAAGTTCATTTATTTGGATTAAAAATTCACATGTCTACAAATGCCCCCTTGATGATGAGGTAACGGAGCTCCGTATGGTGCCGATGTCCTTGACGATGTTGACTTTCATGTTGGATGGTAGCTTGACTTGGCTATTGGAGAAGTTCTCTATATAGCTTGTGAACCTTGAGGAGATGATGCGTCTTGGCCTTGAAATATGCTGAAAATCCTAATTTGTGATGTGTGTAGGCTTTTTTAGTAGAGAGCTCCACATGTGAGGACATTGAGATGCTTTCATCTTCTTGTAGCTTTTCTAGTTTGATGATGATGGACAGTTTGATGAACCTTACTACTGCAATCGGTTAAGCATTTTACCTGTACCCACATGGATGTGGTGATATTTGAGTCCTTATTGGTGTCTATGTCCCTCGACAAAGAGACTTTGAAGAAACCTAGACCCTTAATGGGATACGTACATTTGGATCAAAGCTGTAGTACGTTCCTTTATTTCACCACCATTTACGACCTGGATTACTAGAGCTAATTTGTGTGGAGATGATTGCCATTAATGGGCTCAAGACGTAGACCCTTTGGTGTAACAAGGAGATAAGCACCATTGGTGTAAACTTCTTCCACCACGTGAGGCCCATCCCATTTAGGGTCAAATTTCCTCCCTGAATGGTGTGAGAGAATGATAGGTTCTTAAACAACAAGGACAATATCTCATTTCTGAAAGGAGCGAAGACGAACCTTCTTATTGAATGCATGAGCCAAACGAGCTTGGTAGCACTCTATTCTTTGTTGAGCTTCTAACCTCTTCTCGTTTAGTGCTTCAAGCTCAGCTAGTCGTAACTTTGCATTCTCATATTCTGTAATTCCCTCTTGGATAGCTATCCTTAGGGAGTTCATTTGTCTCTCTAGGGGAAGTACAACTTCTACACCATATACTAAAGCAAAATGAGTTGCATTTGTAGCGGTGTGGTAAGATGTTTGATATGCCCATAAGGCCACATCCAGGCGTTCATGCCAATCTCTCTTAAACTTAGACACAATCTTCTCAATTAATTCACAGAGTTTTGTTAAAGGCCTCTGCAAGTCCATTGGCCGTTGCATTGTACATGGTTGAAAACCTTACTTAATGCCAAACTTGTCACAAAACTGTGTCACCAATGCTATTGAGAATGACTTTCCGTCATCTGTGATTATGTAACGTGGAATACCACAGCGGTAGACAATGTGAGTCCAGAGGAAGTTGACAACATCTTCTTTCTTTTCTTCTCGAAGAAGAACCGCTTCAGCCCATTTGGAAAAGTACTCCATTATTGCTAGGATGAAGAGGTGTTGGCAAGAAGACTTAGGCAAAGGACCAACCACATCAAGTCCCCATGCATCAAATGGCCACGATGCAATTATAGGATGTAGAGGTTCTGGTGGCTAGCGAATAAAATCCCCATAGAATTGACATGCCCGACATCTTTTGGCATATCCAATTGAGTCTTATACCACTATTGGCCAATAGAAGCCCATTTGCTTAAGGCAATCATGGAACTTAGGTCCTAATTGATGAGCATCACAAACTCTGGAGTGTGTTTGGTCGACTGCGCTTTGGATTTCGTCTCCACGGATACACCTTATGTAGACATCATTGAAGGAGCGTCTGTAGAGGTTGTCATTGTAATATAGGAAATGAAGCGCTTAATGTCATATCTCAGCTCTATGCTTGGGATTTTCGGGCAACTTCTCGTACTGCAAGTAGTCAATGAAGGGTCGTCTCCAGTCCTCAACCTCCATAGTAAATACAGAAACCACATTACTTTCCTATTATGTCTCTTCTTGAGGTGACTTAGGGGGTAGAACCCATTTTACACAAATGGGTATTGTTATTGCTTCATCACCCGTGAGTGCTAAGCTTGCCGCTAGATTAGCAAGGGCATCTGCTTGTTTGTTTTCACTTTTTGGTACGTGCTCAATGGTAGCATGACTGAACTCCTTTAGTAATTGGATTTCATAATGGTGGTAGGGAACTAGGTGAAAGGAATGGCAGGATCCATTGTATGGATGCCAAAACTCTTGTGGAATGAGTGGGCGAATTTCAAAAATTTCCTACCTTCTTTCCAACTGGGAATCACATTCCCTGATTTTAGGATCAAGATTCAAGGATCCTACTTGAACCAAACCAGACCAGATTTGAACCAGAAGAAAAAGGGAGTGATTATACCTGATCTAGAGAAGTAGTATCTCCCAACGTTGGTGTTCACGCCCAAAGAAGATCCCAAGATCAGCTCCCACTAAAGATGACACAGTGATGATGGAGCCAAACCAGCAGTTTTCGTCCCACGAACCAGGTTCTTCTGAAGAACTCGATGGAAGACTGTGAGCACTACACGAACAATCAAGAACCTTTCTTGATCTTCTCTAACTGAGGACTCGAACTGGCAGAAAAGGTGGCAGCGGCTACTAGAGGAGAATGCTAGAGAAGAAAGTGGCGAACTGCTATTTTCTTATCTAGGGTTATCTGAGATCCTATCTCAAGAATGCATGGTGGTCTGCTGAAAACACCTAGCGTTCGAATTCAAGTAATTCGAATTAGGGTTTTCCTCCTCTTTCTTAATGATTAAGAAAACCTCCTAATCATATTAGGAGTTGCCCTTATCCAAATTTGTATTTGGATTAGGACTCCTCTTAATCTTATCTGCAGATTAGATCAACTTTTGGGCTTAACCTAATCTTAGATCCGCCCCCTTAAGTGACTGATCAAAT
>NW_010729152.1:771007-781067 GCF_000365185.1 Nelumbo nucifera
AGGTTTGTCGGTGAGGACGATAACAGTATGAGCCTGGAAGTACGGACGGAGCTTCCGAGCTGCGATGACCAGTGCGTAGGCTAGCTTCTCTATCTCTGGATATCTGTCTCTGCTCCCT
The DNA here is from genome assembly GCF_000365185.1 of Nelumbo nucifera. Next base: position 771,126 of record NW_010729152.1, read on the forward strand.
GCAATACTTTACTAACATAATAGATGGGTCGTTGGACCCGATCTACTTCCTTTATTAGTACCGAGCTGACCACTTCGTCACTTGCTGAGAGGTACAACTCTAAAACATCGCCCTCTTCGGGCCAGGTTAAAATTGGCACACTAGCGAGGTACTTTTTGAGCTCATCAAACACGAGTTGGCAGTCTTGGGTCTATTCGAACCCTTTGCTTTTAATTGCCTTAAAGAAAGGCAAACAGCGGTCTGCTGACTTGGACATAAAGCGGCTCAGGGCGGCTACGTGGCCATTCAACCTCTGAACCTCCTTCAACTTCTGGGGTGGCCTCATATCTAAGATGGCCTTAATCTTATCCAGGTGGGCCTCAATTCTGCGCCGGTTAACGATGTATCCTAGGAATTTGCCCAAGGTGACACCGAAGACACACTTGTTAGGATTCAACTTCATGTTAAATTGTCGCAGAATTTAAAAGACAGAATGCAAGTCTTGTATTAATTCATGTGAGAATTGAGTTTTGACGACTATGTCATCTACATAACATTCTATTTTTCTGCCAATTAATGGCTCAAATAATTTATTTACAAACCTTTGAAAGGTTGCCCCAGCATTTTTCAACCCGAAGGGCATAACCTTGTAACAATATAGACCGAACTCTATGATGAAGGTAGCTTTTTCTTCATCTGCCGGGTCCATCCTGATTTGGTTATAGTCCGAATAGGCGTCTAAGAAACTCAGCAACTCGTGCCCTGAGGTCGCGTCCACCAGGTCGATTCTGGGGAGTGGGAAGCAGTCTTTCGAGCAGGTTCGGTTTAGGCCGGTGTAGTCGACGCACATGCGCCACTTGCCATTAGCCTTCTTTACCAGAACGGGGTTGGCTACCCAGCTCGGGTAATAGACTTCTCTTATGAAGTTGGCTGTGAGGAGCTTCGCGACCTCCTCGTTGACTGCTTTCCATCGCTCTGGGCTAGGTTGTGTTTCTTCTGTCTAACGGGCCTAACTACAGGATCAGTATTGAGCTTATGAGTTATAAGACTAGGGTCTATACCGGGCATCTTTGTCACGGACCATGCAAAAACATCTAAGTTTTGAAGTAGGAAACTTACTAGTTAGGATCGCAGGGGTTCCTAGACTGAAGCACCGATCTGAAGTGTCCAGGCTGGGTCTTCTGCTGAAGTTGGAATGGCAACTGTTTCTTCCGTGGGTGCAGCTTGTTCTTCGCCTTGCTCTGTAGGTCACTCCAGTTCGAGGTTGTCAGCCACCTTAGTCTTTCCCTTGAGAGCGGCGACATAGCACTTGCGAGACTCAAGCTGGTCGCCCCGTGCTACCCCTACTCCGAAATCTGTAAGGAACTTCATTGCCAAATGATAAGTGGAGACCACCGCTCATAGGACATGGGTGATCGGCCGGCCTATTATGGCATTGTACGAGGAGGGGGTCGCGACCACCAAGAAGTCATGGCTGAGTCTGACTATGCTGGGCCATGTGCCGACTTCCACAGGTACTGTTATTTTCCCGAGGAGCCTGACTTCTTCTCCATTGAAGCCCACCAGGGGAGTATTAGTGGGCCTCAAGTCACTTCCCTACAACTAAAGCTAGTCGAACGTGGCTTTGAAGAGGATATCTGTCGAGCTACCTGAGTCAATGAGAACGCGTCTGACCTTGAAATCATTGATCTTTACTTTTATGATGAGCACGTCATCGTGGGGGTAGTGGACCCCGCACACATCGTCCTCCGTGAAGATCGGTTCCTCTATCTTCGGCCGCTTAGGAGGATTCTGCTCTTCTCTGGCAGCCTCGCGAACTGATGTCCGAGCTGTCACCGATGTACAACCCGCAACGATCGAGCCTCCGACTATCATGTGGATGGTGCCCCGAACTGGCCTCTCTTCCGGGGGCTGCCTCTGTGACTGCTCTGTTGGCCTGTTGCTGGACTCAGGAACATCCTTACTATGCTCCCCTTGCTGACCTGCTTTATTATTATTATTATTATTATTATTATTATTATTATTTTGTACAAAATTCCTTAGATAACCGCGACGAATGAGTTCCTCTATCTCGTCGCAGAGATTGTTACAGTTCTCGGTACTATGATTGTGGTCTCTATGAAAACTACAATACAAATTTTTATTCCTTTCATTAGGATTCCCCCTCAGGCGGGGTGGCCACTTCACGTACGGGGCGTCCTTGATTGCCATCAGGATTTCGGCCCGCTTAGCTATCAGTGGGGTGTAGTCGGTTCGGTCCGTCACAGGGGCTTGGAACGGCTGACCCGGCTTTGCCCCCCGAGCTACATCCTTCTTCTTTTGGTTGTCTCCTTGGCTGGAAGGTTCTCCTTCTCTCTTTCTCTTCTCGGGCGCGCTCTCGCCCTTCTGGTCGATCTCTTCTTCCGTGGCTATGAACCTATCCGCGAGCTTGAGGAATTCAGTTATGGTCATCGGCTGGTTGACAACCATGTGCCACTTGAATTCTTTGTGCGTCACGCCTTTCTTGGCTGCTGCAAGGCGCACTGCGGGGTCCAGGCACGGTATCTGCATGCATGCATCATTGAGCTGCTTGATATAGCCCCGGATGGACTCTCCCTCTCTCTGGACTATGTTGAGAAGACTTTCCTCAGTTCACGGGCACCGCTTGCTGGTGACGAAGTGGGACGTCAAGGCTTGCGCGAACTACGCCCAACTTCTTATCGATCCGGGTGCAAGGTTTCGATACCATGTGTGGGCCACTCCTCTGAATGTGGTGGAGAAAGCCACACACATGCAAGACTCGCTAGCCCTTGCCAGGTGCATCTGCGACTGGAAAGCGTCTACATGATCATTTGGGTCGAACGACTCGTCATATCATTCGGGTCGAACGACCCGTCTACATGCCCTTGCCAAGTCCTTGGGCATTGGAACAACCAGGAGCTCGGGAGACAGGGGGGATGGAACAGAAAGGAGGGGAGCTTTTACTTCACTCGAGCTTACCTCCTCCCTGCCTCTGAGTTCGAGCAAATTGTGAGTAGTAGTTCGGCGAGCTCGACGACGATGTCTTTGCTTCTTGGCAGGCTCCACGTTGGTACTGCTCACCTTCATACTGTCAGGAATAGTATGCATAGGAAGCAACTCAGGCTGCTGGTGATGGCTGCGGACGGAGGGGTTCTGCTTAGAGTCTACAGCTAGGATCTCGAACCGGTTCTCCAGAAGTGGGGCTTCGAACTTCGATTGCTGAGGCGACGTAGACCTGGCGAGCTGGGGTCCTCCCGACCTGACTGCCCACGGCGAGATCGGAGTGGCTGGTCTTTCCTTTCTACCACGAGAGGAGGCTTGGCTCTTAGGGAGGTTCTGGGAAGCCTCTTCTTTGCGAGAAGGGCGTTCATCCTGGCGGTGAGACCTGGCTTGCCGTGAGGCTGGGTGCCAAGGAGGGAGCTGGGGCAGAGGCTAAGGCAGCTGAGGTAACTGCTGCTAATAGTGATACTGAGAGACGTGATGCAACACTTGCTGCTGGTAGACTTGGTGTTGCTGCAACTGCTGCACTTGGGCTTGCATGGCCCGCATGCACTGCATCAAATCATCTAGTTGGTTCTGGCTAGTCGCCAGAGGGACAACAATTGGTTCAGCAAAGGTTGTCGCAACAGAGGGGGGAAGGGGAACACTCATAGGCGCCACTGCTCGTGGCACGTTCAGGCTAGGGACTCCGTCCACCGAAAGAGGAATGGTGAACTGCCCAATGTAGACCACGGGGACCTGGAGTTGTTCCCTGGCGATGTCCATCTCCATGTTGCGTCCGACATTGCTTCAAGAAGCCATGAGTGTTGAGTTTTTAGGAAAGAAGGAACTATGAAAGCTAAGAGGAAGGCTTTTAAAAGCATTTCCCACAGACGGCGCCAAATGATGGTGCGCAATACGGTCACTCCTAGCTGGCACTTGTGTGGCTCTTGTAAGGTACCTGAGATGGAGAAGATGAGGGATTCCCGGGGGCTTGCCCGGCAAGAACACTCTGACGCTTAAGTTAGAGCTCTGTGAAAGATGCAAAGAGAGGAAGAAAGCTAAGAGTGCAGATAGCGCGAGTATTAGAAAGTTACCTTTGTCCTTTGGGATTGGGCTACTTATAACAGAACTCTGTCAAATCAGGCCCACCTGCCTCTGAAAGGGCAGGTATAACCGCCACTGTCGTCCTGCTGCAGCCGTTACAGCCAGGGCTGAGGTGGCACGTGCGGGGCCATCGTTGCAGGGTACATACCTGTCAGGTGTAAGACACCTTCTAAAGGTGGCGGGCACAACACTGTCTGACGAGAGACGTGGTTGCAGTCTCCAGGTTTTTAGGTACGGTGGTCGGGCAGGAGGCCTTCCTGTGATGTGCCGAACTGCTCTTCTCCGAGCTACCCTATACTGAGCTACCCTGCAAGCGGCGAGCTGCCTGTGGCAAGCTACACCGAGCTGTCTGGCCCGAGGTGTCTCTACCTCGGGGTATCTAGAGGCGGATCGGGGTGTTCCTGTTTGGGAGTGGCCTAAAATCCACTGGGAGGAGCTCGGGCATTAACAAAGGTCAGGGGGCCCCGAGCTTGGAGGTAGCTCGGAGCGCCTCAGCCATGGGAAGGAGGTGCAAGCCAGGCGGCTCTCGGCGAGTAGCCTAACCCACCGAGTTGTCAGACTAAACTCGGTGAGCCCTTCCCACCAAGTTGCGGTTGCGCTTGTTGTGTTGTCACGTTGAGTCATCGCTTGAGCGAGGTCATACCCACGTGTACCCGTGCTGTGAGGTCGGGCCAAATCACCCTCCATCAATTGCCCCCCACTCCCTGTGCTGGTAGCGTTGACCCAGTGCGGGGAGTTCATGACGCGCCGGGTGGATTTGGCTTCGGTACTCATGCCACTCCGTCGCGCGATTCGCCTAGCTGGACCGGTCTAGTTTTTGGCTCAATCAAAAGAAACCCAGGTCGCGTTCGGTTTATGCGCGGACGTCACGCAATTTGGACTTCACGGACGCCAAAAAACGTGCTAAACTAATTTCACCTCGAGGAACCCATAGCCAGTTTCTTTGAGAGCCGTTGGATCGTCTCAATCTTGTTCGTTAACGCCCGGATGCGGTGGCTATAAATAGTGGGGGACCCTTGGCCATTTCTTCGCCACAAAGTCTTCAGTGTTAGTATTGAGCTCACGTTTGAGGTTCCCAGCTCGGGTTTTCTAGTTCAGTTATTTCCCTAGTTCGGTTCGCGTTTTCTGCGGTGAGTCCCCGAGCTTCTTTTTCTTTTCTAAGCTTTCTTTCCTTTCGTGCTTTCATGTCGTCTAGTGTAGATAGCCTTATCGACGAGCCCGAGGTAGGTAACTCGGCTCAGGGTGGCTCTCCTGCTGCCCAGCCGTCCGATGTACGAGGCTTTGGGTCATCTAGCATCCACCTCCCACCGAGGTCGGGTGCGAGATCAGTTCGGCCCTTCCACCATGACTCTGGAGAGACTTCAGGATCTCATACAGAGGTTCCACCTTCTTAGGGAATACTCTTACAGCCTTCCTACAGACAGTTTTCCATGGGAGCATGGTCCCGATGAGATTGTGGTCTTCAGGGAGCAACTGGTCGCTGGGCTCCGTCTCCCTCTTCCCCCCTGATTGTTGAGGTGCTGGTGCACTTTAACATTACCTTGGACCAGCTTCACCCGAACTCCATACGGAATGTGGTTGGGACCATTTCCCTCTACTTCAACCGCTCCCTCTCCATTGACCTAGATATCCTCTGTTCTATCTTGGCAATAAAGAAGAGCGCTTCGGGCGCTCTCCCCAGGCACAGATGGGCTTATTATCTGTCTCCCCGCCCGGGCTTTAAGTTAATGCACAAGCTCCTGAGTAAAGTCCCGGCCTGGAAGCGGGACTACTTCATAGTTCGGAGCAGCACAGGGTTGCCTTTCCCCACTGACTGGAGGGTGGCCGTTCAAGACCCCAGTGTTATCCTCGATGGGAAGACTAAGAAGTCACTTCAGTCATGGGCTTCGCTCGGGTTGAATTACAAGGACTTCACAGCCGAGGAGAAGCTCATCCAGGCCAGCTTGAGCCCGGGTAGGTTTGTCTTTACTTCGACTTTTTTGTTCGCATACTTACTTCAGAGTTACTAACGCCGAGCTTCACTGCAGGTCCCATGGAGGTGGAAAAGATAGACGGTCAGAGGCTCTTCCGCCAGATGAAGAGGAAGAAGCGTGTCGCCAAGAAATCGCGCGTTGAGTCTCCGCAGTCCTCTACCGAGGCTCAACCTCCACAGGCCCCGGCGCCGGAGCCCGAGCTCCCCGGCGCTCAACCTGTCATCAACTTGGAGGGAGACATGGTGCCTCAGGGGCCCGATGTGGCGGCAGAGCTCACCCCTAATTCTGCCGAGACTCCTGCTGAGGGTGCCACTGAAGCTGCTGCTGAGGCTCGCCCCGCAGAGGCTACAACCGAAGCTCGTCCTGCTGAAGTTGCCGCTGAAGCTTCCGAGGAGTCCACTCATGCGGCAGAGATGTCGGTATCCAGCTCGGGGAGTCAGGAGGATCAAAGCATTCTAAACCCCCAGTGCAGCCTTCAGAAGAGTAAGGAGGCTGTGTACTCGGAGGAGGTCTCAGAATGGGCTGATGTCACTCCTGGTCAGCTTGGTGCCCAAGCTGCTTCTCATACCATGGTGGTGAGTTCCTTGCGAAGGACCCTCTTCTCTTCTTCTTTTCTTCCTTTTTTGTTTTTTTTTTTGACTGGTCTCCTTTTTGTAGGTGAACTCAGCCGTTCACGCCTTGACCCTTCAATCTGATCGGCATCTGAGACGGGCTTTGGAAGCTGAGAAGTCATCCTGCGCAGCCCATACTGAACTGAGGGCAGCTCGCGGTCAGATCCACTGCTTGCAGAATGATGCCTCAGCTCAGAAGAGCTTCATCGAGGTGCTATTGGCGGGGAAGAGCGAGCTGGCCCGAGACAAGGACAGATTGAGGGCCGAGGTGAACGGGTTCAAGGTTGGCCAAGAGACCTTGAGGCTCGAGATGGACAGCCTCAAGGCAGACCAGGATGTTCTAAGGCTTGAGGTGTAGGGCCTCAAGGAAGCGAAAGGAAAGCTGGAGCACGAGGTGGAGTACCTCAGAGGTGACCTCAAAGAGAAGACTGAGATCTTTGAAGATCCCCTCAAGGAGACCAAGGTCTAGGCCGTCATTGACTATGTTAAGTCTTCGAGGTTCGACGACGTGATGACCGAGGCCTACCACAAGGGCTTCAAGCTCAGCCGATGGTTAATCAGGCACACCTACCCCGGCCTTGATACGAGCGCCCTCACCACTTCGTGGATCATTGATGACATAGTGCGTTAGTCAGCGGATGATCCAGACTCTGAGGATGAAGGTGCCGATGACAATGCAGAGGCCACCGGTTCGGCTAATGCCCCTGAGGAGGTCCCTAGCATTGCCTCCGAAGTAGTTCAACCCCTATACCTGCGAGCTTGATCCTTTTTTTTTTGTAACAAACTTTTTGTAATGGAATATTTGTAATGATAATACACTTTGCTAAGTGCTGTGCAATTTACTTTATTTGCTGAAGTGATTATTTTACCCCGAATTGTTAAGCTATCAAGCTAAGTACTCGAAGCGGGGGTTTCTTGACTGTCGTCACCCCGAACTGTCTCCCAGTACTTAATAGGGGTAACCGTATGTACACTGAGGTGAGCAACATAGTAGGGTATATGCCCGATCTGTCTACACCCGGGTTAAGTTGACATCGGTTGTCCCTAACGGGTTCAACCTATTGTGTGCCGGGGCGGGCTATGCATCACAAGGTTCGTACCTGAGCTGCCTGCGCCTTAGGCACTACAAGTACTTAGCCTATGCCGATGAGGCAGCTAGGTCTTATACAGTGCTGAGGTCTTTCATTAGCTCATGCCGAAGAGGCGACAGGGTCTTATAGTGCCGAGGTCATGTTAGCTCGGCATTCTAGCCCTTAGGCTCTGGGAGTGACCCGTAGTCTACTCAGTTGTTATAGGTAATTCTGTCTTTAATTGACAATATTCCATGCCCGAGGTACCTATCTCCCTTCGAGGGTTTCGAGCTTGTATGTTCCTTCCCCGAGCACTCGTTTCACTCGGTAAGGTCATTCCAAGTTGGACCCAAGCTTGCCAGTGCCGGGCTTAGGTACCATAACTTTACGAAGGACCAGGTCACCGATGCGGAGGTTCCGCCTTTTGACCTTGGCGTTATAGTACCGAGCTACTCTTTGCTGGTAAGCTGCAGTCCTGATGTATGCGAGGTCCCTTACTTCATCAAGTAGATTGAGGTTGGTACGTAGCTCATCCTCATTTGTCTTATCATTGTATGCTTCCAGTCACAGCGTAGGCACTTCAATTTCTGTCGGGATAACTGCTTCGGTGCCGTAGGTGAGGTTGAAGGGAGTCTCTCCTGTGGCGGTTTTCTCCGTGGTTCAGTAAGCCCATAGAACACTGGGTAGCTCGTCTGCCCACGATCCTTTAGCTGAGTCCAAACGTATCTTCAGTCCGCGGAGGATGGCTTTGTTTGCGACTTCTGCTTGATCGTTTGCTTGAGGGTGTACAATTGAAGTGAAATTCTGTCGGATCCCCATGTTTTGGCACCAGTTCTAGAATTTGATGTCCTCGAACTACTTGCCGTTGTCAGAAATTAGTACCCGGGGTAGCCCGAAGTGGCACACAATGTTCTTCCAAAAGAAGTTTCGAACGTTCCAGGCTGTGATCGTTACAAGAGGTTCAACTTCTACCCACTTGGTGAAGTAATCCACTGCTACTACTAAGAACTTCCTCTGGCCTACCGCTGGCGGGAATGGTCCAAGTATGTCAATGCCCCATTGTGCGAAAGACCATGGGCTGGTGAGATACTTGAGGTCGGCAACAGGCTGATGGTGAATATTGGCATGCTTCTGGCATTTGTCACATTTTTTGAGGAGCTCAATGGCATCTGCCTTCATTGTTGGCCAATAATACCCCTATCGTAATGCTTTTTGGGCGAGGGCCCTGCCCCCCANGAGCTCAATGGCATCTGCCTTCATTGTTGGCCAATAATACCCCTATCGTAATGCTTTTTGGGCGAGGGCCCTGCCCCCCAAGTGTCTGCCGCACAGACCCTCATGAGTATCGCGGAGTACGAGCTCAACTTCAGTAGGTCGCAAGTAATGCAGGTAGGGGAGCGTGTAGGATCTCCGGTACAGCCGTTCGTCTATTATGACGTATTTGGCTGCCTGGCGCTCTACCCTTCTGGCTGCATTGTGATCTGCAGGGAGGGCCCCATGTAGCAAGAAGCTCGTGAGTGGGTCAATCCAACTCGGCTCTGCTTGAACGACGGGAGCGACCTCCTCTGCTCCCCCGAGAATGCTAGGCCGAGGCAGGTCCTCTATGTACACGGTTCTCATGGTGATATCGTTGGTGCTTGCTAACCGGGACAGGGCGTCGGCCTTAGCGTTCTCCGATCTCAGTATTTGCCTGATGAAGTGTGACTGGAAGTTGAGCAGAGCTTCCCTTACTTTGGCCAAGTAGGCAACCATGGTTGGTTCGCGAGCTTCGTAATCTCCTATGACTTGGTTGACTACGAGCTGGGAATCGTTGTAGACGACGATGTGCTTGGCTTTTACTTCTCTGGCTAAAGCTAGTCCAGCTATGAACGCTTTGTATTCCGCTTCATTGTTGGATGCCGCGAACTCGAAGCGTAGTGCGTACTCCAATTTCGTGCCACTTGGGCCCTGTAGAACTATTCCGGCTACGCTACTTTGCTGGTTCGAGGAGCCATCTACGTGAAGGATCTTGGGCTCCTCATCCCAGTTCGCACTTGCCCTAACTAGGAGAGATGCCACACTGGCTGCTACCTCACGGGGCTCAGACTCAACTGGCTCGGGAGCTCCGGGCTTGCCCAGACTGGGGGCCTCGTGCTCAACCGGCCTGAGGACTTCGGAGCTGAAAGTGCACTCGGCAATGAAATCTGCTATGGCTTGGGCCTTAATAGTAGTTCGCGGCTTGTA
>NW_010729152.1:781547-800182 GCF_000365185.1 Nelumbo nucifera
GTTTGTCGGTGAGGACGATAACAGTATGAGCCTGGAAGTACGGACGGAGCTTCCGAGCTGCGATGACCAGTGCGTAGGCTAGCTTCTCTATCTCTGGATATCTGTCTCTGCTCCCTGCAATACTTTACTAACATAATAGATGGGTCGTTGGACCCGATCTACTTCCTTTATTAGTACCGAGCTGACCACTTCGTCACTTGCTGAGAGGTACAACTCTAAAACATCGCCCTCTTCGGGCCAGGTTAAAATTGGCACACTAGCGAGGTACTTTTTGAGCTCATCAAACACGAGTTGGCAGTCTTGGGTCTATTCGAACCCTTTGCTTTTAATTGCCTTAAAGAAAGGCAAACAGCGGTCTGCTGACTTGGACATAAAGCGGCTCAGGGCGGCTACGTGGCCATTCAACCTCTGAACCTCCTTCAACTTCTGGGGTGGCCTCATATCTAAGATGGCCTTAATCTTATCCAGGTGGGCCTCAATTCTGCGCCGGTTAACGATGTATCCTAGGAATTTGCCCAAGGTGACACCGAAGACACACTTGTTAGGATTCAACTTCATGTTAAATTGTCGCAGAATTTAAAAGACAGAATGCAAGTCTTGTATTAATTCATGTGAGAATTGAGTTTTGACGACTATGTCATCTACATAACATTCTATTTTTCTGCCAATTAATGGCTCAAATAATTTATTTACAAACCTTTGAAAGGTTGCCCCAGCATTTTTCAACCCGAAGGGCATAACCTTGTAACAATATAGACCGAACTCTATGATGAAGGTAGCTTTTTCTTCATCTGCCGGGTCCATCCTGATTTGGTTATAGTCCGAATAGGCGTCTAAGAAACTCAGCAACTCGTGCCCTGAGGTCGCGTCCACCAGGTCGATTCTGGGGAGTGGGAAGCAGTCTTTCGAGCAGGTTCGGTTTAGGCCGGTGTAGTCGACGCACATGCGCCACTTGCCATTAGCCTTCTTTACCAGAACGGGGTTGGCTACCCAGCTCGGGTAATAGACTTCTCTTATGAAGTTGGCTGTGAGGAGCTTCGCGACCTCCTCGTTGACTGCTTTCCATCGCTCTGGGCTAGGTTGTGTTTCTTCTGTCTAACGGGCCTAACTACAGGATCAGTATTGAGCTTATGAGTTATAAGACTAGGGTCTATACCGGGCATCTTTGTCACGGACCATGCAAAAACATCTAAGTTTTGAAGTAGGAAACTTACTAGTTAGGATCGCAGGGGTTCCTAGACTGAAGCACCGATCTGAAGTGTCCAGGCTGGGTCTTCTGCTGAAGTTGGAATGGCAACTGTTTCTTCCGTGGGTGCAGCTTGTTCTTCGCCTTGCTCTGTAGGTCACTCCAGTTCGAGGTTGTCAGCCACCTTAGTCTTTCCCTTGAGAGCGGCGACATAGCACTTGCGAGACTCAAGCTGGTCGCCCCGTGCTACCCCTACTCCGAAATCTGTAAGGAACTTCATTGCCAAATGATAAGTGGAGACCACCGCTCATAGGACATGGGTGATCGGCCGGCCTATTATGGCATTGTACGAGGAGGGGGTCGCGACCACCAAGAAGTCATGGCTGAGTCTGACTATGCTGGGCCATGTGCCGACTTCCACAGGTACTGTTATTTTCCCGAGGAGCCTGACTTCTTCTCCATTGAAGCCCACCAGGGGAGTATTAGTGGGCCTCAAGTCACTTCCCTACAACTAAAGCTAGTCGAACGTGGCTTTGAAGAGGATATCTGTCGAGCTACCTGAGTCAATGAGAACGCGTCTGACCTTGAAATCATTGATCTTTACTTTTATGATGAGCACGTCATCGTGGGGGTAGTGGACCCCGCACACATCGTCCTCCGTGAAGATCGGTTCCTCTATCTTCGGCCGCTTAGGAGGATTCTGCTCTTCTCTGGCAGCCTCGCGAACTGATGTCCGAGCTGTCACCGATGTACAACCCGCAACGATCGAGCCTCCGACTATCATGTGGATGGTGCCCCGAACTGGCCTCTCTTCCGGGGGCTGCCTCTGTGACTGCTCTGTTGGCCTGTTGCTGGACTCAGGAACATCCTTACTATGCTCCCCTTGCTGACCTGCTTTATTATTATTATTATTATTATTATTATTATTATTATTTTGTACAAAATTCCTTAGATAACCGCGACGAATGAGTTCCTCTATCTCGTCGCAGAGATTGTTACAGTTCTCGGTACTATGATTGTGGTCTCTATGAAAACTACAATACAAATTTTTATTCCTTTCATTAGGATTCCCCCTCAGGCGGGGTGGCCACTTCACGTACGGGGCGTCCTTGATTGCCATCAGGATTTCGGCCCGCTTAGCTATCAGTGGGGTGTAGTCGGTTCGGTCCGTCACAGGGGCTTGGAACGGCTGACCCGGCTTTGCCCCCCGAGCTACATCCTTCTTCTTTTGGTTGTCTCCTTGGCTGGAAGGTTCTCCTTCTCTCTTTCTCTTCTCGGGCGCGCTCTCGCCCTTCTGGTCGATCTCTTCTTCCGTGGCTATGAACCTATCCGCGAGCTTGAGGAATTCAGTTATGGTCATCGGCTGGTTGACAACCATGTGCCACTTGAATTCTTTGTGCGTCACGCCTTTCTTGGCTGCTGCAAGGCGCACTGCGGGGTCCAGGCACGGTATCTGCATGCATGCATCATTGAGCTGCTTGATATAGCCCCGGATGGACTCTCCCTCTCTCTGGACTATGTTGAGAAGACTTTCCTCAGTTCACGGGCACCGCTTGCTGGTGACGAAGTGGGACGTCAAGGCTTGCGCGAACTACGCCCAACTTCTTATCGATCCGGGTGCAAGGTTTCGATACCATGTGTGGGCCACTCCTCTGAATGTGGTGGAGAAAGCCACACACATGCAAGACTCGCTAGCCCTTGCCAGGTGCATCTGCGACTGGAAAGCGTCTACATGATCATTTGGGTCGAACGACTCGTCATATCATTCGGGTCGAACGACCCGTCTACATGCCCTTGCCAAGTCCTTGGGCATTGGAACAACCAGGAGCTCGGGAGACAGGGGGGATGGAACAGAAAGGAGGGGAGCTTTTACTTCACTCGAGCTTACCTCCTCCCTGCCTCTGAGTTCGAGCAAATTGTGAGTAGTAGTTCGGCGAGCTCGACGACGATGTCTTTGCTTCTTGGCAGGCTCCACGTTGGTACTGCTCACCTTCATACTGTCAGGAATAGTATGCATAGGAAGCAACTCAGGCTGCTGGTGATGGCTGCGGACGGAGGGGTTCTGCTTAGAGTCTACAGCTAGGATCTCGAACCGGTTCTCCAGAAGTGGGGCTTCGAACTTCGATTGCTGAGGCGACGTAGACCTGGCGAGCTGGGGTCCTCCCGACCTGACTGCCCACGGCGAGATCGGAGTGGCTGGTCTTTCCTTTCTACCACGAGAGGAGGCTTGGCTCTTAGGGAGGTTCTGGGAAGCCTCTTCTTTGCGAGAAGGGCGTTCATCCTGGCGGTGAGACCTGGCTTGCCGTGAGGCTGGGTGCCAAGGAGGGAGCTGGGGCAGAGGCTAAGGCAGCTGAGGTAACTGCTGCTAATAGTGATACTGAGAGACGTGATGCAACACTTGCTGCTGGTAGACTTGGTGTTGCTGCAACTGCTGCACTTGGGCTTGCATGGCCCGCATGCACTGCATCAAATCATCTAGTTGGTTCTGGCTAGTCGCCAGAGGGACAACAATTGGTTCAGCAAAGGTTGTCGCAACAGAGGGGGGAAGGGGAACACTCATAGGCGCCACTGCTCGTGGCACGTTCAGGCTAGGGACTCCGTCCACCGAAAGAGGAATGGTGAACTGCCCAATGTAGACCACGGGGACCTGGAGTTGTTCCCTGGCGATGTCCATCTCCATGTTGCGTCCGACATTGCTTCAAGAAGCCATGAGTGTTGAGTTTTTAGGAAAGAAGGAACTATGAAAGCTAAGAGGAAGGCTTTTAAAAGCATTTCCCACAGACGGCGCCAAATGATGGTGCGCAATACGGTCACTCCTAGCTGGCACTTGTGTGGCTCTTGTAAGGTACCTGAGATGGAGAAGATGAGGGATTCCCGGGGGCTTGCCCGGCAAGAACACTCTGACGCTTAAGTTAGAGCTCTGTGAAAGATGCAAAGAGAGGAAGAAAGCTAAGAGTGCAGATAGCGCGAGTATTAGAAAGTTACCTTTGTCCTTTGGGATTGGGCTACTTATAACAGAACTCTGTCAAATCAGGCCCACCTGCCTCTGAAAGGGCAGGTATAACCGCCACTGTCGTCCTGCTGCAGCCGTTACAGCCAGGGCTGAGGTGGCACGTGCGGGGCCATCGTTGCAGGGTACATACCTGTCAGGTGTAAGACACCTTCTAAAGGTGGCGGGCACAACACTGTCTGACGAGAGACGTGGTTGCAGTCTCCAGGTTTTTAGGTACGGTGGTCGGGCAGGAGGCCTTCCTGTGATGTGCCGAACTGCTCTTCTCCGAGCTACCCTATACTGAGCTACCCTGCAAGCGGCGAGCTGCCTGTGGCAAGCTACACCGAGCTGTCTGGCCCGAGGTGTCTCTACCTCGGGGTATCTAGAGGCGGATCAGGGTGTTCCTATTTGGGAGTGGCCTAAAATCCACTAGGAGGAGCTCGAGCATTAGCAAAGGTCAGGGGGCCCCGAGCTCGGAGGTAGCTCGGAGCGCCTCAGCCTTGGGAAAGAGGTGCAAGCCAAGCAGCTCTCGGCGAGTAACCTAACCGGCCGAATCGTCAGACTAAACTCGGTGAGCCCTTCCCACCGAGTTGCGGTTGCGCTTGCTGTGCTGTCACGCTGAGTCATCGCTTGAGCAAGATCATACCCACGTGTACCCGTGCTGTGAGGTCGGGCCAAATCACCTTCCATCAGTATTTATTTAAAATAAAGGAAAATTAAAATGCAAATAAGATTTTAAATATATTTTGGTATATGTATATATAATATAAATAATATTATATGTTTAATATAATATATACACATATATATGTTTAATATATTATATACAAATATATTTAACATATATAATTGGGGTTGGGGCGGGGTGTGGACTTCACTCCTCATCCCCGTCCTGGTCCCCAATCGGGTGTTCCTATTAATCCCATCCCCACCCTGTCCCCGCTAATGTTGTCTCCATCCCCATCCTTGCTTGGTCGGGGAGGTTGAATACTCAACAGAGACGGGAAAAATTGTCATCCCTTCCCTCGGGTTGTGTACCCCATAGAGCAATAAGTTTTAAGTCCAATAAATCCTAATATCTATTTCTGTGCATCGTACAGGGGCCGGGCCGCTAGTATGCTCTTAATTGAATGTCATTGCAGAGATTTTTTGTGAGAATCATTCATAAAACCCAAGGAGGGCAGTTTAGGCTTTATATACTCAAAACATATCCCTATTGATGAAACTTGGTTGGCGTTTTGAAAGAGGTCACCAACCTTAGGCCTTCATGTTGCGTGCCAAATACCTCACAAGAGGGTCCTTTCTATGGACATTGAAACCAAAACCTTCTTCAACTTGGAATAGTATGTTATCTATTCAGACATAGGTTAAAGGAGTTGAGTTGGCAGATAGGGAACGGGTGGCAAGTTTTTTTTTTAAACCAACATGTGGCAAGTTTTTTTTTTTTTTAAACCAACATGTGGCAAGTTATGCCTTAATAATCTATCATCAAATTAATGATTTCAAAGTGGCCGACTTGATTAATTTCGACAAGTCTTGGAACCATACAAGGTTTAATAATGAGGTGGATACACAATGCATCCATTCAATGCATCCGTCTTCCATTGCATCAAGATGCTTCTGATGAAATTATTTGGACAAAAAAGCAGATCAGGTGTGTTCTCTTGTTCTTGAATTTATAAGATGTTAGGGCATGATTGGGGTTCCTCGTCCAACAGCTATTTGGTAATGGCAGCTGGTTTAATGTGCAAATAGTTTTGGCATGCTAAACACCATTCACCACGCATTCACATGCTTTTATGGAGAGTTTTAACAAATACTCTTCTTGTCCTTGCCAACCTCTCTAGATGTTCGGTAGTACTTGTTGTCATTCGCATTGGCGCTCATTCAGACTATCCTTTATCTATATGGATAGTTGAATGGTTCACTAAAGATGGTACTGACCTTTAGATGCATAGTTAGAGGATGGAAAGGCTTTTTAAATTGCAACTACTTGTTGCTAGAATTGTTCATTTTGTGTAGCCATTATCTCTCTTATACAAACTCCCATGCATGCATCTGTCCATATTAAGATAATATTTGTTTTTTGTTCTTACCTTCCAAGGTGAATAACCTGTTTATCCATCAATTATAAAAATAAAATAAACAAAATACCTATTCATCCATTGCTTCTTTGCCTTTGTGATTTGGGGATATCTTCTTAAGAGTTATGATGTAGGTAAATCCCAAGGACGTAATCCATTTATTATGATTTGTGATGTTGGTTTAATGTCCTTTCTTCCTCTTGGGAAAGGGAGTGAGCAATTTGTAGAAGTCTGCTTCTTGCCACTCTTTGGAGTATTTTGGCAAAAGAAATTTCAGCTTCTTCCAAGCTGATAGCATTCTCGATGACTATTTAACAAAATCATCATTTTTTTATTGGAAACGATAATTTCATTAATACAAAATTAAGTAAAACCATCAACTTCTAAACAGTAATCTTTATTACAAAACTATCCACAACATGGGAAGTAGTGGGGAATGATTCAAGGGATTATGATCTAACAATGGATATGGTACTGAAAGAACAGAATGATGGAACAAGATTCATGTAGACAACCCCATATAGTTGGGACAAGATTGATGTAGACTATTTGGGACATTGTTTACATGGAGAGAAGACTATATATTCTTTTTTTTAGCCCCAAAATTTACTCCCGGTGGAGGAGTTTTCTAAAAACTAAACTCTTCTTTGTAATTGTGCTTATGTATAACTTTTTAATTCTTGATCTCATCATAAGCATTCATTTCGTGTTTGAGTTTCTTGGTTCAAATGATTGTCTCAAGCATACCAAACACTATCTTACAAAGATAAAACACATTTCAATGATCTAACCATTATCAGTTAAATTAGGAAGTTTCTATTGCACTGGTCATCTTTGGAGAATCAGTCATATAAAATGGATAGGAATTGGCTTAATCTTCCAAGGTATAGGTTTTGGTATATATATTTGGTTTGGTAATATATTTTTTGGGATTTAATGCATTGTGTAGGGATGATCCAACATATATTAAAGGAGAGCAGAAATTTATTGAATTTGTTGCTATTAATGGATTTCGTGATGGTAGGATATTGTGGCCATGCCAAAAATGTGTCAAAGCTTCATTAGAAGATAAAGATGAATACTTGGCCCATTTATTTTGGAATGGGATAATGCCAAGTTATACTAATTGGACTGATCATGGGGAAAAGAAGAGGAATTATATTAGCAATAATGCACCAAATATGGATGTTGATATGCACGAAATGTTGTGGGATGCATTTGGAATATCAGACTAAGTGTATGAACAAGTGAATGAAGAAACTGAGGGACCAGATGCATATGCAATGGTAGGTTTTAATACAACAGTTGAAGAATATTACAAATTGTTAGGTGATGTTGAACAAGATTTGTACCCGAGTTGTAAAAAAATCGCAAAATTTTCATCTATAGTGAGGTTATTTCAGATTAAGTGTCTTTGGAGGTGGTTTGACAAATCATTTACCATGTTACTTGAACTATTGAAAGAGGCTCTATCAGAAGGTGAGGTGTTGCTGAGTTCATACTATGAAACAAAGAAGACCATAAGGCAATTAGGTTTTGACTATACTAACATTCATGCATGCCCCAATGATTGCATGTTATATTGGAAGGGGGGATGAACACAAAAATACTTGTAAGGTTTGTGGTTACTTTTGATGAGACGATTCTTCCAACATAAATAATGGCAATGAGGCATCTTCATCTAAACGTAAGGGCAAGATTCTAGCAAAGGTTTTACGCTACTTTCCTTTGTGACTAAGGTTACAAAGGTTATTTATTTCATCCAAAACATTTTCATCAATGAGATGGCATGAAGAGGGACGTAAGAAAGATGAGACATTAAGGCATCCTACTGATTCTCTAGCTTAAAAAACTTTTGACGAAAAACACCTATCACTTGCATTAGATACATGTAATGTGAGACTTGGGTTAGCAAGTGATGGCTTTTGCCCATTTGGATCAATGTCTACGTCTTATAGCATTTGGCCTATTGTGCTAGTCATTTATAATCTACCCCCTTGGATGTGTATGAAGCAACCATATATGATGTTGTCCTTATTGATTCTTGGACTACATGCACCAAGTAATGATATTGACATATACTCACAGCCATTGGTGGAAGATCTTATTGATTTATGGGAAAATGGTGTACTGACACATGATGCATTAAAGAAAGAGTTATTTCCATTGTGTGTAGTTATCCTTTGGACAATCAACGATTTCCCTGCTTATGCTAATTTGTCAGGGTGGTCTACTAATGGTAAATTGGCATGCCCTATGTGTAAGAGGGATACTTGTTCACTAAAGTTGAAAAGTTGGCACAAGTTTTGTTATATGGGTCATCATACATTCTTAGATAAAAGTCATAGGTTTCGACATGATAAATCATTATTTGATGGTAATGAAGAGTGGAGATTAACACCTATAAGATTAACAGGGAAGCAAATGATAGATGATGTGCAAGGATTAGAGTACACACTTGGTAAGGGAAATGAATCCAGTGGTGGAAGAAAGAGAAAACGTGGGAACAAGTCTAAATATGATAATTATAATGATGATAAGCATAAATGGAAGAAAAGCATTTTTTTTAATTTGCCTTATTGAAAAGATCTCCTGTTGCGACACAATTTGGACGTGATACACATAGAGAAGAATATATGTAATAGTTTATTGAGGACACTATTGAAAACTGAAGGGAAGACAAAAGACAACTTAAAAACTCGTCAAGACTTACAACATATGGGCATAAGAGAAGAACTTCATCCTAAGTTTGGTTCTTGATCTGATAGAACCTATCTACTTGCAACATCCTACACATTGAATAAGAAAGAAAAAACCATTTTTTGTCAAGTGCTTGAAGATATAATACACGACCGATACAGTCCGATACACTGTATGTATCGATCGATACAATCCTGATATAGTCCAATACACTATATGATACAACTCGAAATTCAAATTCGAATTTAATGATCTTAATTCAAATTTATTTTCCCTCCTCTCTTAATATTAGTAACTTTTCAAATTCAAATTTAATGACTCTTAATTAATTATCACATTTAATAATACGCTATCAAAGACGAATTGAATAGTGCATTTAAGTCAATGTTTAAATTCGAATTTGAATTTGACATGCCACGAACTTGCCTATTAAAAATCACAAATAGAAGACAGAAGGATTTGAACCTTAGTCATTTGTTTGTAATAACTACAAGTCCACCACTATGCCATACCATAAGTGTCTATCATATAAATTTGTATTTTAATTCTTAATTAAATTCGCTTGTTAGTAGATGACTACCAATAAAAGCTAAAATTCATCATTAAAATATATAATAAATAATCAATGTTTAGAGAACCAGGCTGGACATCAACCCAAAAAAGGGAGTTCATAGGTTAGAGGTTCAACCGATGTTAAATTGTGATGACATAATATATTATAATATATATATATATATATATTATACGTATATACAATATTATAAATTCTATATTGGATTCTAATATATTTAAATTATATAATTGTATTCTTTTATAATATATATATATATATATATTTTTTTATTTTAATTTCATTTTTTTAGAAGGCACCTATATCGAAAAGTTATCCAAAATAAAAACAAAGGTCATCGCAATAGGACATCTCAATAAAATGTTATGGCCTTTAGAAGTTTGCATTAATGTGCTAAAACAACTTAAAAAATCAGTTGTTTTTTTAAAACCATGACTGATTTTCTAGTTTTCAAGTTTGACTAATCGGGTCGGCAATTTTGGCAATTTTTTAACCCAATCTAGTCATCGTCCAACTAGTCCAATAGGCCAATCAGTCATATTTTCTAAAAAATGCTAAATATTAATACAAATTATATTGATTCTTTAAATATTATGGTATGTATGCATACACACACATTTTAATTATTTCATCATTTTTCAATAGTTTTCAATTATGTTTCAATATTTCACACTTTGTATAAATCACTAAAATATGGATTTTTATGTTTAAATAGCTTATTTATAGTGATATAAAACTCATATTTATTGTAATTAACATAGATTTTTAGGATTTATATGAGTTTCTTAGTGTATCCATGCGTATTTTAATTTTTCGTCCGTATCCATGCGTATCTTAAGTATATATCGATACATCTCTTAAAATTGTCTCTTTGATACACATTACATTTCCGATACTTTAAACTTTTCCCATAGCCATATAAAGGGTGTTACCAAAGAATGTGAATTTTATTTTGGTTGAACTATGCAAGTTCTTTAAGGACTTGTATTCAACAATTGTGAAGGGTTATGACTTTGTTAGCCTAAAATCCAATATTGTAATAGTACTTTGTCAATTAGAAATTATTTTTCCACCTCCATTTTTTGACATAATGGTACATTTGCCCATCCATCTAATAGAAGAGGCTAGGCTAACCGGACCAATTCAGTATTGTTGGATGTATCCAATAGAGGGCTATGCTAATTATATTCAATTTTGAACATTATCTATTTTATTGATCTATTGATTAAATCATTTTTATTCATTCATTTTTCATGGATAGGTATTTTCGTACATTGAAGTCATATGTACAAAATAAAGGTAGGCCAAAAGGATGTATAGCCGAGGGGTACATAGTGGATGAGTGCATGACCTTTCTTCTAGATACCTTCAAGGTGTTGAAATTAGGCTAAATAGGCCAATAAGAAATAAAGAGGATGGGCTTCGTGAATTGATGAACAATTTAAAATCTTCTCAGGCATATGCCATGGCATAGGAAGTCGCCCTCATGTTCAACTAGATAAGGAAACACTAATGAAAGAACACTTTTATGTGCTAGGCAATTATGATGGTGTTGGCCCATATATTAAGTAAGTTAACTAGGTTGTATGCTTGAGATTTCTGATTGAATAATGCTCAATTATAACCACAACTCATGCTTACAATTCTATACAATTGTAGGAAACAGCTTGAAAAATTCGTGGAGAGAACCCTAGATCACGACCACATTATTGTGCAAAGAATCCACGATAAGGAATTTCTTAACTAGTTTATGAACCATGTTAGTAATGTATACTTTGAATTTCCTTTTGGGAAATATTTGATATTAATCCACTATCATGTTTCTGATAAGATATCTTTTAAATTTTATACACATAATGACATTGCGTATTGAGGGAAAGAAACAATTTTTGAACAGTTTGAAATGGTTGGCTAAGTGGCCCATGCATAACTGCAAAGAGATATAAAGGAGTTAACATAAATGACTTTAGGTTTCATACAAAGGTACAAGCTACAACCAATAAAGCTAATCGCTCCAAGTAGAGATTAAAGCACATTGCTGGTGCAAAGAGTTATGCAAGGATTTGGGAAGAATTGGTAATCGTGTTATTTGATTTAATAAGTTTATTGTTATATTTATATCTTTTGTGTGTTAAGAGTGACAATGTATATAATTTTTTTGATAACAACGAAAGCAAAGGAATAAAGAAATATCACGCGTAGAGGTATTTTTTTCAACTCATAGGAAAAAAGATGGTGTACCTGTTGATCCACAATCTACTGATATAATGGTAATCATATTTTAAACATTGAATCTTATAATTTAATGACATGTTAAATCATTATTAATATTAATGGATGGTCTTCTAATGCTTTCAATTTTTGTATTCTATTTAAAGAACAAATGCAAAATTATATATCACAAGATCCAAAAGATCAAGGAGAGGATAATGGACTGAATGACATATATGCTTGTGTCATGGGCCTAAAGCATCATGGACGAGTGCGTGGACTAAGGTTGGGTCCAACCGCAACTAGGTTCAATGGTCCCTGATGACAGGAATGAAGAACAAACAAGAATTACACAAGAAGGGCAAAAGGCAGCTGAAGAGCGTGCAAATAAATTGATTAAGGAAAATAGGGAATTACGAGCTCAACTGAATGAAATGGAGGCTAGATTGGCTAATAGACAGGTAATAGTTTGTTTATATATATATAGTCTAAATGTTATTATGGACTAATTTGATATTTGTGTTCATTATTTATAAATAAGGGCTCCCAAGGCGAATCATCTCAGTTTCCAAACCACTCTTCACCTCATGCTTTTCAAAGCCCCTTTTACCACCAATTTAGTGCCAACCATAACAATGATTTATAGAATTTAACTGTAAGTGTTATTTTTTATCTCATACATTAATTTTAAAAATAATACAAAGACATTTGGTAACCATTGAATTGCCTTTGTAGGAAAGTACAAAATGTTATTTGTTGACTAGTCATCAAGGGATGTTTGCATCTGTAGTAGAAGCAACTATAGGAGTGGTATCTGACTTGGTCCAGGATGGGTTAAGGTTGTGATCGACATTCCTATCCTCAATGATGCACTTCTAGTACGTCCACATGGACGTTACAAAACAATTGAAAGTGTTGTTGGTGTACCCATTACTTGGTTTTATGGATTTGTAAGAATCTTTTACTATTCGTATCCTTTGAATAAAATATTTCAATATTAATTTTAATATCTATCATTCTTCTATTGCAGATTGAAACAATTTTTTAAGTGGATTTGCATTAGGAGCATGAGATGTCATTGGATCACTTGTTTTCTTTTGAATTACCCCGTCTTGCAAGAGAACAATTGGATTTTTTATTCAATAATTTATTTAAGATGCTTATAATAAATAACTTTTTTTGTGTTAAATGATTTGTTCAAGTTTTCTATCTTTTCTTTTGATAGGTAAAGTGCCTATTGCCTTTGAATACCATATATTCTAATGATTATGAGAAAAAAAGGTTTGATATGACCATTAGTGTATAATCATGTAAAAAGGTTAACAAAGAAGGATGAGATCATTAACCAAAATTGGTCCTTGTTATCTTGGGTCTTGGAGGGTACTGGATACATTGACCAGTTTACATAGGTACATAGGTACCATGTTGCTGTAAAGACGCGCTACTAGAAGAGATTTGATCAATCAAAACCCTGTGAATTTTGGTCAATACCACCTGATTGTTTACCACTTTTGTGATATTGGTTGATTGGTAAATGTCTAGTATTTTACTGTTTGATTTTTGTACTGATATGGCTTTTGTGTTACTATTTTGATTGAAGATGCATTTTAGTTGACTTTTGTTTTCTATTTGATTCTAGATAGATGGTTTAACCATTATTACAAAGGATGACTGGAAATTCTTTTTGTGAAGAGTGGAACTATGCTAAGGAGAAAGGTATATATGCCAAAATTGAGTACCCTAACTGTGTGGCAAACAAATTAACTGGGTCTTACAAAGATGTACTAGTTTTAGATGAAAATCTGAGCATGTCTCATGATGAAGCAAATGATGAATCTGAATCCAGCCTTCCTATTATTAAGACTATTCCAGAGGTAATGTTGAAAGTCTACAATATTGAATTGCTTTAAAACAAGTACAAATAGAAAACTTCCCACCTAGCCACACTCTTTTGTCATCTCTGATAGGGTCAATATAAGTATTAAAAAGCTTTTGCAACAAACAAGGAAAATGTCAATACCTTGACATGAGAAGATGTACAAAGAAAGGGCCATGTAAACAAAAGATGGTCTAAACAATTAAAATGGCAATATATGTGCACTATACAAAATATCCCTTCCCAACCAGATCTAGGTAAACTATCTGCCAAGTGCCAACTAGAGGTGTTAATTGGATTGGATTTGGTTCACCCTGATCCAGTTCAATGTGAGTCCATTTACAAATGGACTGGACCCAATCCAGTCCAAATCTAATACAAACCAAATCCAATCCAATTCACTAAAATGTAAATGGACTGGATTGGATCCAATCCAAACCGAATGAAATATCAAAAATTATATATAAAAAAACATAACATATAAAAATTACAAAAATATATGAAAATGAAGAAATCTGAAAAATTACAAAAATATACCCTGACATTGAAAAAACACTTTTGTAAAAGTGCTTTCATAAAAGTACTTTGATAAAAGTGCTTTTGTAAAAGTACTTTAATGAAAGTACTTTCGTTACTTACATAGAAGTGCTTTTATAAAAGTATTTTCGTATAAGTGCTTTTATAAATGTACTTTTGTATAAGTGCTTTTGTAAAAATACTTTCATAAAACTACTTTTATAAAAGTACTTTTGTATAAGTGCTTTTATAAAAGTACTTTCGTAAATGTTCTTTCATAAAAGTGCTTTTGTAAAAGTGCTTTTATAAATATACTTTCATAAAAGTGCTTTCGTAAAAATGCTTTTATAAAAGTACTTCCATAAAAGTGCTTTCATAAAAGTACTTTTATAAAAGTACTTCCATGAAGGTTCTTTCATAAAAGTACTTCTATAAAAGTTCTTCTATAAAAGTGTTTTCATGTAGAAGTACTTTTGCAAAAGAGCTTTTATTAAAGTGTTTTCATAAAAGTACTTTTATAAAACTACTTCTATAAAAGTGCTTTCATAAAAGCACTTTTGTAAAAGTGCTTTCGTAAAAGTATTTTTGTAAAAGTGATTTTATAAAAGTACTTTTATAAAAGTACTTTTCATAAAATTACTTTTATAAAAGTACTTTTCATAAAATTACTTTTATAAAAGTGCTTTCATAAAAGTGATTTTATGCTGGGTTCAGTTTTGATTGATTTCAAATTGGATAAGGGTTTGGCCTCATGATTGGGTTATTGGAAATTTGGTTTAGGTCCAATTTGGACCAATAACAATATGGACAAATTTATTTTGGATTAACCAAATCCAATAATTATACAGACCGTCCAAATCCTATTTGATAAGGTTTGGATCGAATTGGATCCAACCCAAAAGCCGATTGACACCCCTAGTGCCAATTGATTCAGCTCTCTTGGAACCCATCTGAAGCTATGTGTATAGGTGATGTTGTGGATTTTAAGTAGGTGAGATATCTTCCAAGGGGAGGATTCCCTATACTTAACCCAATTTATAGCATTCTTGGAATCTCCTAAAATCATCTGGTCAGTAATCTGCTGCTGATTAGCAATCCGGACTGCTTATGGTCCTTTGTATGAAACTTTAATCTTGAGTGTCCTTGGTTTCTATACCAAAGCCTTATTTGGTATAGAAGGTATTTTGTTGGAAATTACTTCTAGTAGTTGGGTTGTCTAGTTGAATTGAAAATTGTAACTTGTATAATTTTGAAGTTATTCTTAGAAGTTTCTTTAAGAGTTTCAGGTATTTGGCACATTAGGAAAGATCCATTAAAAAGAAAGTTATAGAAGGAAAAAACAGAAAACAAACTACATAGAAGAAAATTTGATCACTTCATAGTTTGGATGAAGATATTAAAATTGGCTGAATGTTGGCTCTGGGCTTCTAGCTTCCGAAGAATTGTATGCATATCAAAAGGGTGCCTTGTTAAGAAATTTGTCTTTGACCATCTCATTGTGTGGATGCAGCTTTATTAAAAGCTGCATTACTTTCCTCTCATCAAGAATCTTTAAACTTTAAATGCAGCAACTTGGATTTTTTCTTCCCATATTGACTTGATATTCAGACCACGAAACTATTAATTCAGGATAGAATTCTTTTTTCCTTTCATCTTGGGAATGCATGGTTATTTCATATGCAATTTGAAAGATTCTAGATAATGTTATATTGCTGACAAAGTTATCCAGATAACTACAAATCTCCAATATCCAATAAACAAGTTTCACATTATTAAATCCAATGGTCACAGTTTTTTTTTTTTTTCACTTGATCTTCATTCAATTTTTCCTCTGCAGTGAATCCAGCTTCACAAAAATCATTTCTCCCTTCATGGCAGGAAAAATATTTTGGACAACATAAAAGGGTTAATTCAAAAAATTCCAATAGGAAAAGATATTTAAAGAGGGGATCCAAATGGAAAGGATATATAAAGAGGGCTGTTAATGGACTTCAAAAGTTTAGAAATCCAGTTATCAAGAAAAAAAAAAAGACTTCAAAAGTCCAATACCCAATTTGGCACTGAATCCTACTATCCTGAATCGGATGATAGAATTTCCATCTGATCCGATTAAAAGTTATTTTATGTATATACTCGTGCATCTATATGGATATTATTTACAATTATATAAAGTTATAATTGAATAAGTTTAATATTTTATATTTATATACATTTATTATACATGTGTAAGCTAAAAGCATTTTTTTGAACCAGACCCCAGAATGATTTCTCTATATTGCTTGGCAATCTTACAATTTTGTTTCACTTCCTTTTTGAACCCAGACTTTGTGCGGTTGTGCCCTTTGACATTTGATGTCTTTATGTTAAAATCCAAGAAGTTTGGTCTATTATTTTATATGGTATGGAAAGTTTATAGTTTATCCTTATTAAGACCTTATTAACTTGGTAATATCTCCAGGTTGTCAAGGAGAATCAGACACTTCATAAAGGTTCCCGGGTAATTGATGGGGAATCAGCTACTTTAGTTGACATGAATATATTTTCTGGTGATGTCCTGTGGGTGACGGATTCAGAAGTCCATGAGAATCATGATATTGCTGGTAAGTTAATTTGAATGTCAAATCAACATTTGAGAAGGTCATGGTGTTTGTTTTTTTCTTTTTTTTTTTCCAAGTGTGTAACTAATTGATTATTAATGTCATATTAGAATGTCAAATTGAATGTCAAGCAAATTAACATTTATTTATTTATTTATCATTTTATGATTGCTGATAAACGAGGTAAACTAAATCAGGATTGAAATATTTAGCTAATTTTCCAAGTTAATAGAACAACCAAGAGGTAGATTTGTAATCATCCTAAAAATGTGCAAAGGATAGGTGTCATGTCAAGTGAAAATATCATGTTGGTTTTCTCTTTGCAGTATTTTGCAGACCGAGGTATTTTCTGTGCTGGTCGTGTAACTGAGGAGGAGGATCTGCAACGTGTTGCTGCAGCAGCTGGTGGAAGTGTACAGACTTCTATTAACAACATATCATTGATGAGGTTTCTGTCTTGTCGTTCTTTGACTTTGGCATTATTTTCTTAATCCCCAAGCTATGTTTTCAGTAACGACATGAATATATGAAAGTGAAATGTATCACTTTTGAACTTCAAATTGAATAGTTTTTTATACTAGGTTTGCTACTTTCATTTCATTCCAACTGAAATGTGGGAATTAATTGTAAAGGTTCTGGGGTCCTACAAGTTCTTTGAGGAAAGGCAAGTTGGGAATGAACGATTTAATTTATTCAGTGGATGTTCATCTGGTCAGACAACGACTATTGGTCTGGAGCCTGAATCTCCCCTCAGTGAAAAGGCATCAAATAAGGCCGACTAGAAACTGCTGCAGCAATAACACACAAAGTAGAGATGGCAAATGATACTTCAAGAACAGTGATATCACCAATTCAACAAGCCAAACCATCAGAAAAAGGTTCTTCATTGCTACAGCTCTAACAGTCTCTTCTTCTCTCACCAAATCCCAAAGCTCAGGAAAATATGTTATTTTACCTAAGTCCTACTGTTACTGACTTGAGTTTTACTTGTATAGATAAAAGGACACAAATCCCAACAACCTTGAGAGAAAGCCAGACTTGTCCAGTAAATCAGCTACGGTTGATTTATGATAAAAAACTGACATCAAAACAAGTTCAAAGTCATAACTATTCCATAACTCATTCTTCACAATAATGCCTTATACTCCATCACACAGTCCGAGAAAAGGCAAGGGAGGAAGAAAGTTCAGCCTAGTGAAGAGTAGCAGAGATCTCATAACCCCAGAAAAGCTAGAATCCTTATGAAATTATAGTTTTTTTTTTTCCAAATGCTATTATTTAACGAGTTGTCTCAAGCTTTAGAGGTATACCAAAAGAAAGCTTGTTTTTGCAATCATCCCCTAGCTTCCCAGTTTTTCTCATACCCATTTGCACCCCCTTCCCCTGTAAACTACTTCTGGTTATATGCTACTCTTAAAGACTTTGTGATTTACTTATTCTTTTCATATATGCTAAGTTAAGAGTACTCTTGGTGACCATGTTTAATGTCAACTTCAAAAGTTTTTGAGAAGAGTTGTGGATGCATATTTCCAAGTGATGGTTCGAAAATAAAGTGATGGAGGCCCATCCCAAGGCCCATCTCACTCCTAGGGGCGGCAGCTCCTAGGATAAGGTCAAGAGTCCAAGATAAGTCAAGAAAGGATAATTCAAGATCCATCAAGACTTAATCYAAGACTCCAAGACTTATCAAGAATCCCARATTATCAAGACTCTTCCAAGATTAGCAAGAACTCAAGACTCCAATCAAGATCCAACGAAGACTCCAAGAAGCATCAAGAAATCCAAGACTCCCAGATTCATGCATAAGGAGAGCTAGGGAGATCGGACGGTGGAAGATCAAGCCCAAGAATTCCAAGAGGGTTCGACCTTATCAAGACAGCCCAAGAGGATCAAGATCAAGAT
>NW_010729152.1:805202-840939 GCF_000365185.1 Nelumbo nucifera
GAGAGCTAGGGAGATCGGACGGTGGAAGATCAAGCCCAAGAATTCCAAGAGGGTTCGACCTTATCAAGACAGCCCAAGAGGATCAAGATCAAGATCAAGATTCATGTTCTTTCCTAGTTTTTTTAGAATTTCCAAATGTATTATAAATATTGCTATTTTCCCAAAGTTATTCATGAATTCATACTTGAGATTTTCAGAACTTCTTCAAGTTCTCTTCTTCTTATTTTCACCACCTTTTCTCTCTCCTAGAAAAATCGGTGTTTTCGCTAGGTACTAGCGAACGCCCGGTGCTTGCATAGCCAGATCCGGTTCTCATTGCTTCCACGCTGCGTCATAAAGGATCTTGTCATCGTAATGGATCCAAGATGCAATAGGAAAACCTCTCCTGGCCATTTTGATGTTATCTAGAAGTTTATGAAGCATTGATCACTTGAAAAACTAGTAATGCAGATCAGCTTACTAGAACTTGATTAGAAGTGCAAATCAAATTATTATAATTGATTGTATTGGATTCTTGTTTCAGGTTTCAATTTTATAATTAATGAAATGCTTTTTTTATTAAAAAAACTCAATATGCCATCATGCAATTGATTTCATAATTTTATGCTTTAGGTTTAAACATGTGTCAACTAATATTATTATTTTAAAAAATTAAAAAATCTACGCCGACGGTCATAGAAACCACCACCTTTGGCAAATCATTATACCTAAGCCAGCGGTTAATACTATGTCTAAGCCGACAGTCCAAACCGCCACCTTTGGGTAAATAAGACATTTATCGTGGCAGTTTATTAGATGATAGTTTAGTCTAAGCTGACGGTTAAAACTGTCGGATTTGGTTGGCAAATGACAAATGGATCTAAGCTAGTGGTTTTGACTACCAACTCAATAACTAGGTTGGCAATCAGGCTGTCATATAACATACCTTGTCTCGGCAGTTTGGTCCGCCATGGTACATTATATAGGCCGATGGTTCTCTAAACACCGTCGGATTGAGTTCATGTCTATGTCGACGGTTTAAAAGGCTAAGTCAGCGGTTCATCTAGCGCCGGCTTAGCCGGTTTTTCTTGTAATGTATTAGAGTGGGTGTCAATTTTGTTATCTACAACTTTAAGAGTAGCTTTGTTTATGCAAGAGTTATTAGATTAATGTTGTGTGTGTGTTAAACATGTACAAAATAATGTATAATTATTTTTACATATAAATATATGTATATATAAGTATTATTTTGTGTTTAATTTATATTTTTAATTCAGTATTTAATTTTTTTATTTGTAAAAAATGCTAAAAATTGCAATTTGGGGCCAAAAAGAGTTTTCTTTTAGTGAAATTAGTGGGGCAAGGTGCCTTAGGATAGATCTTGGAAAGTTACCCAAAATCAAAATAAAATCACCTCAATCGAACAACTGAGGGAAAATTTATGGCCTCTAGGGGGGCATTCTACAATGTGAATTGTTTTTCTTGTTGCTAGTTCCAAAAATAAATCAAAACAATATTGTTTGAAAACATATTGTTTCTTAAAACAAAAATACAAGAAACATGTTCTTTGTTGTATATATGTTTTTCTATTTTAGAACTAAAACCAAAAACATGTTTTTATCTGATATTCAACATCATGTTGCATAAATCATATAATTTCTATGTTAGAATTTTTTCTTTCGTTTTAAAAACCAATATTTTATTGGTTCCAAAAACATGTATTGTTTTTTCAAACAAAACCAACTTGTTTTTTCCTTTGAAAACAAAAACAGAGTTCAAGAACATGTTTTTGTTTTGTTGATGTGGCAATTTCAAAAATAAAAACATTCATATTGTAGAACACCCCCTAAAAGTTTGAACATACATTGAGTATGCAATTCATGACCCGGTGATTGGGTCAAATAGATCAACGGTTGAACTGCTTAACAGGTGATACAGTTTTTGACCAAGTTAATTTCTTTTTTTTTTTTGGTTAAATGCCAGGTTTTAGGAGAACTAGACCTAGAATCAAGGTCGGGTAATGATTTGAATGATTCAACTAACCAGGTCAATGACTAGCTGAAAACACTAAATGGGATGGAATAGGTAGAGATTTTGCTTAATGAGAGAGAGAGAGAGAGAATGAGGCATAGGGGTGGATTCGAGCCGAGCCGAGCTGAATAGTACGAGGCCCGAGCTCGGCTCGCTAAGGTTGTACAAGGCTTGAGCTCGAGCTCGAGCTCGATTCAAGCTAGAATCTTGAGCTCAAGCTCAGTTGAGTCAAAAACTCGTAAGCTCGGGCTCGTCTCGGCTCAAACTCGATTTGAGAAAAATTGTTTTATAAAAATAAAAAATTATATATAAAAATATTTTTTATTTCATATTTAAAAAATTAAAAATTATAATATTTTTATTATATATATTATTTTCTATAATTTTATTTTATATATATATTCGAGCTTAGCTCGCGAGCCTCACAAGACAAACTCTATTAGGCTCGAACTTGATTCGAAGATTGGTTGAAACTGAATTCAACTCGAATAGTTCGTGAAAAACTTGGCTCGTGGCCACCCCTAACGAGGTATCACAAAATATCTAAAACGACAAAATTGGGAAGACCAGAGATTGGCTAATATTTCTGCATTCGATCCATTTGCTTTATTTCCACTGCCATAAAGACTTGAAGAGACCAACGGGGGAATCGCAGGTTTTGGCTTTTTTGGGTCAAACAAACTTTCGCCTTTAAATATACTTTCATTAAGAACAGGGAATGCGTACAGTACAAGAAATGATGTGCTAGCATTGCCAGTTGTATTATATGAGAAACAAAAAAAACCCGTTTCCTTCACATATATATAGGTTTTAACAGGTCTTAATGTAATGGCCTAGAAGCTTTACAAGGAAAGAAGTGAAATCAAGATTTAATAATCTATGTCGTGACCAATGATTGTAGTCTAGGTATTCCCTAACCCTTCTAACCTGCTAACTACAGGTCTAAGCATATAGAACCTTGCCCCTTTGGGTGCCAAAGCTGCATTGTCATGCTGACTATGTTCACCAAACTGGACATCAGGAACATCAGTTGTACTTTACATCGCCCATATTCCTTATGCGCAGTCGGATGAATGTGGCCAGCAATGTGTTGTGATCAGCAGATTCGGATTCGTCATATCCACTACTCAGCGCTCACACACAGAGAAGGGCAGCCCGAAACCTGTTTCAGAGGCTCCTGCAAATGCAGGGTCTGTGGAGGGAGAGATGTACCTAACCTTACCCCCTACACAGAGACTGTTTCCAAGATTTGAACCCTGGTCACAATGAAGCAACCCAACTGTTGCACCAAAGCCCACCCTCACAAAAGGGGAGAAAAGTTCGAAATCTGTGCAGGCATGACGACCAGGCCTAAATTGTGCTTCATACTTGAAGAAATATTTTCCCACCTTGCCTTGAGGCATGTGCTTCTGGTTCAAGGCAATTTAGGCAAACACCTTTTAAAACACTGGAGCATGTATATCTGTATCCCTAAGCTCAAATCCCGGCTAAGTGCTGCACATCATATTCCTATAATTCTAAACATGTATAACCCACTCGGAGAGAAACTTTTGGATGTCTACCATTCTCATTATGGTCAAAGATGACTTCAACTGACAAAAGAATAATATATTAATGAAATACATTTTACATTTTTCATGAAAAACTCTACCAGCATTGCACAACCTCGATCTGCCACTTGAATACATATAGTGATCCTGGGACCTAGTTGATAGTTATGGACTACTTGAAAAGGGGGAGATGAACAATGTTCACAAAAATAAAGAATGTATTATTGCTTTACATGTTTTGTATCTTGACAATGCTCTACTGGCACTATCAAACATGGATCTCCACTTGGAAAATCCAGGTGTTCACCTATACATGGTATCCAGTTTGTAGAATCTCATTGAAGGGTAATTAATTTTTTCTGGCATTCTTAAGATTGCGTACAGTCATTACAAGCTGTTGCCTTTCACCTTCAACCTCCGCGAATTTGAGACTTATGGCCGAGTATCTTTCTTGCATTTCTTTAAGTTCATCTTCCATAAATTTGTTCTTCTCTTTCAGTGATGCCATTTCACTTAACAGTTCTACAAGGTTTTCTTGGTCATTGGTATGGGAGGTAGAGACTTTCAATTCTTTCTCCAGGAAAGTTCCACTGCTACTGCAGATACAAAAGCAGAAAAGGGCAATAAATTGTCAAAAGAATTTAATAAAAGCTTAACTTTGTTGTCAAGAGCTTTAATTTTGTTGTAGCATGTCCTCGACTGAATTAATTTCATACAAATACCAGTTTTATAGATGCAAATGTACAGCAATCATAAAACCAAACTGTGGTGGGCAAACATTTACCTTCTGATATGCTCTCTCTCATTGTCACATTGAACAGATATATATGCTTTACTGCACTTCTCAGAATCCAACAAATTTTCTTCATTTCTTAGTTCTTCAAAATTGGTAGCATCCCCATTAATTTTCTCAGTACCTTTGGCTTCCTGTGTTTCAAAGACTCCTCAAAGAATTAGTAATTATTACATAACTGGACTGTAGCAAAAGTAAATTCTTTAGGCTTGGGCAAGATCCTGGGTACCTTGAGACTAAAAAACTTGAAGGAGAATTTGGTCTGAGTTTAGTTAAGAATAACTCAAGAAATTTTGACAAAAATGTATATGTATTCAAGGAATTCCTACATTTCTCCATCTAGCCCATCTGGGTATGATTGTATTTGTTTTTTTTGATCAGCACCCATCTAGGTATGATTACCAGACTGCTTTTCCTTTTCTTTTTTTCCCATATTGATGGTAGGTAATGGATTGTCCTTGAAGTTATGCTATTGATCTTAAACAAACCAGGAGATAAACATCTTAAAGAATGCTCCATACTTCGAATGCCTTGTGTATTTTTTATAAGTGCATATAACATTTATCTAAAATGGGCAAAGGTTGAACTCAGGGACTTCTTAATTGAACAATGAGTAGTGAATATCCTACAACCTGTTAGCATGCACATTTCAATATGAAGTATGGTTTATAAATATAACTAACCTTTTGGAATTGATCTTCAAAAATCCTGGTACTGTTCTGATTGAGTTCCTCCACCCGGTTTTCTAGTTCATCGATCCTGGTACACAGATCCTTTTCCTTCTGCAAGAATGAATTGGCTGAGCTTTCTAGTGCAGCTTCTTTTAGCTTTATTTGACCCTGTAAGAAACACTAACACTGTCAGTACTGTGAACTATTTAGCAATATATTTTTCAGTGAAAATTTGTGAGAAAACAGCAGACATTTAGGATGAAGGAACTCAGACTGTGTAGAAGCACTAGAAAGCTTTTCTAAAAATTTATAAATATAATAGCAAAAACGTCATTGCTAGCTGCAATGCTAAAATTATGGCTGACAAACATAAGATCAAGGGTTCAAGTCCGAGAGTGGCCACTTCATGCAAAAAATGTGGAAGGGTTAGGTGGACCTGGATAACCAGGACCAGCATTGGACGATGGCCTTTAAGATCACAATAAAATATTTTTATCTGGTTGTGTATTCACCTCGAGCAATTTTATTTTCTCACGCAAACTAGCAACCTCCTTGGAACCACGAGAAACTGGGCCAGACTTGTTATTTCTTAAAGTTTGTTTTGTCCCCTCTAAACCTGTAACCTGTACAGTGCCATCTTTGAGTTTTTTCTCCATTACTGTAATGCTGTCTTCCTTCTTCTTTAGGTCACCCTTTAGATGAAATACCTGTTTCCTCAGGTTCTCCTTCTCCAACTCATCTTCAAACAATGATTGCTTCAAGTCATTATATTGAGCTTGGGAGGTTTCCACCTCTGATTGCAGAATTCCAATCAATGTGTCCTTCTCATCCTTCAGATGCCTCAAACTATTTAATTCCTCCAGCGAATTATCTGCTTCCTCCATCAATGAAGCAACTCTTCTCTTTAGTTCATCTCGTTCCATATTTCCCTTTTCTACCAATTTCTCCATTTTGCTGACTGACGTCTTCAGTTCTTCAATCTCAGCTATCAATTGTTCTTTCTGTTCTGCCTGTTTGGAGAGGTTATTTTTCTCTTGTGTAAGCTCTTCTACCTGGACTTTGAGCATTAGTATCTCCTTTTTCAAAGCTTCGACCTTTTCTTCCTCGGAATTCTTTTGATGTTCAAGTTTCATAGATTTGTCTTCAAGTTCTGAGAACAAATTCTTTGCTTCCATTATCTTTGAATCAATCTGGTTTGAAAGATTCAAGAGTTTTGCTTCATATTGATCTTTAACCAATACCAGCTCTTCATTGGCTTTCTCAAGCATTTCCTCCAAATGGCTTTTCTGCAGACGCAGTTCACTAGCTTCTGTCAGTGCTTTCATTGCTAGCTTCTCGTTTGCGTCAAATGTTGACATCATTTGTGTGGAGAGCTTTTTAAATTCCTCCTGAAGCCGCTCCGCTGTGTTAGCATTTTTCCATCTTGTCTGCCTCAAGGCCTCCTCTGCTCGGATGGCCCTCTGCTCCTGCTCAACTTTTGCACGTGTCACAACTTCCAGATCAGCTTCAAATCCTTGCGCCTGCTTCTCAATTTCCTTCTCCAAGTGCTTGACCTGGGTTTTAAGTTCATTTATTGTGGTCAGTGATGTTGAAAACTCTTGTGCCTGCTCCTTGAGTTGTTTCTCCAAACTCTCAACCTGACTTTCTAGTTCAGTAATAGAAGCCAGAGACACAGAGATCTCATATTGTGTTTTCAGTTGTTCTTGCAGTTGGTTTTGCTCTAGTTTTGCAGACATATCATGGTTCTCTTGTTTCAAAATCTCATAGTCCAAAGCAAGCTGTTCCGTTTGCATCTCTAGCTCCTCTCTTTCTTTCCTGTACATCTCTATTTCACTGTACAGGTCAATGATCTTTTGCTCAAGCAAGTGAGTTTCCTTGGCATCATCATGTCCGTTAGCTATTAGTTCCAATGCTTCTTCTTCTTTCTCCTCATCAATTTGATGCTTGGGGAATGCTTCCTGCACCTTGTCAGCATTCTCGTAGGAAAGATGGGATATTTCTTTGTTTTTCTGCTCCAACATTTCATCCAGGTCCTGCACAGCAAGAATCAACTCCGAATTGGATTCTTGTGTCTTCTGTAGTTGTAAGCGAAGATTAGCATTGATATCTTTTTCATAATTCAGCTCTTGTCTGATTTCTTCTAGAAGAGCCCATGGATCCTTGCTCTCAAACTGCAGCTTATTCGAAGTTTTGGTATCTTCAATATGTTGTGATGCCTTTAATTGTTCACATTCTTTTTTAAGTGCATCTCTCTCCTCCTTCAGGCCAATAACTTCTCTCGAGAGTTCCTGTCCCCTTTTGCTCTCCTTCACAATCTGCTTTCTGAGAGTCTGTAGTTCCAACTCTGATACTTCCGCCTGCCTGGTCAAAACAAAAAGGTCGCTTTTGAGCTTTTCAATGGAAACATCTGATGCCTGTGACAAGCTTTCTTTCAGAAGAGTGTCCTCAGAACTGCTTGTTGAGCCATCTAAACTTCCATCTGGAGCTGAACTCATTGACCACTCTGTGTTTGATCTCTGATGAACATTGTAGTTGGTTGTAGTGGCATTAACCATTGGCTTCTGAGGCATGGTACTGTGGCTAAGAGATGATAGGTAGCTTCTAGGGTTCTGATGGGCATTATTGTTTTTCAATCCAAGTTCTCTTGGGGTGTTTCGTCCTGAGCTGCTATCTGAACCTGGCCCTGTCATAACATCAAAGCCAATAGATGATCTGGGATTTCTCTTGGCTTGAGCATTCTGAGATGCGATTTTATTCAATGGCCCATTCTGTGAACAACCCGGAAGATATATTAGAAACAACTTTCTTTCATAAACCAAAATTTCCTAGTCAAGGCTACTTGACTCAAAAAAACTTGAAACGCTAAAGTAACAATCAATAAAATCCAAGAAATTCCCAGTTTAGCTAGAACTTTTCTAGGTGAAACATTTTAAGAAGTATATTCTTGGGGAAAATGAGATGAAACCTTACTTCAGTAGCATCATTGCTGTCACTTTCGTCTATATCTGAATTGCTCATCTGGCTTCTCAAGCTCCTATCTTGGAATTTAACTGTCACATCTCCATTTTCTCCAACCTCTCTGCAAAGACTCTCAATAAATTTAAAAAAAAAAGGCAGTGGTAAAATTGTAGTCCAAGCATAAAATATTTGAAAGTAAAAAGGAGATAAACAAGTATTTTGTGTACACCTTCGATCGACATTCCCTTGAATTCTCTGAATTGTGACCTGTCTCAATAATCACAACCACAATTATCATGAATCTCTGTAGCTAGTTGTGGCTGAATTAAACATCTGAATCTAAAATTGCAGTTTCTTCTGTTTTGCAGCTTGGATACTTTACTTTCTTTTGAAAAGTTATAATTTGCAGGTATTAGAAATCCAGGGAGTAAAAATACTAACATGTAGAACTGCTCCAGAGTTCGAACTTTTAAGGGGTAGAGAGATAGAGAAAGGTTTAATTGCCTCTGCATAATTTGCAAAATCGATAGAGACTTCTCCCAGAAGACCAGCTTTCGATGATCCCTGTGAGATAACCAATGTACTTAGAATGCACCAACAGAAACACAGTAAGAAGAAAAAGGAAGGACGAAAGCTGAAAATGAGAGAGATTGGAAACATAGCATACAGTGGAAACGAGGCAATGGTAAACTTTCTCATTAATTTTCCCTGTTTTCGTCTCCCGCACGAATTTTATTGTTTCATAAATTGGATTTTCCCAGCGACAGGTTCCATCCCGAACTGCAGTCTTCTCCAATTTCACAGTCGGTTTTCCGACATCAACTGGAACCAGGGAGACGATCAGAGTCTCCCATCCTACCAGAGGAACCTGTAAAAAAATAAAAGAAATTCAAACAGAAACACATCAGGTGCGCAATTCCCTCTAATTATCTCATTACATTATCGTCATTACCAATTTCTGCCTTCATAAGCTCCTCCAATCCACCCATCTCATTCATTAAAATGAAGAAAAATTAAATAAATAAAATTCATGTGCAGTTTACGACCAATTTAAAATAAACAAGATCAAGCCCATTTATGATTAGAGCAACTACAGTAAGACTTCACTGGTAGTATATCAAAATGGTAATACCTGGGTCGCCTGAAACTGCAATTTGAATACAGCTTTGATCTTATTCTTGTCGCTCCGCCATCTCGCCGACTTGAACATCTTCGCTCAGTTCTCAGTTAGCCATTTCTGATTTCCCTATCAAATAGGAGAACCCCTGGTATCTCAACCAGAAAGTCTCAGTTCAGGTCTCACCATACTATTGTCCCCAACAAATACCATAACCGGAAAATCACCATTCTTTTCTTAAAACCGAAATTGATTTTGTCCAGCTTCTCATCCACGTATCAGGCATAAAACAACAAGCCGAAACTCGAAAGAAGCAGGAAAGTTCTGCTTTCCACCTCAATGGGAGAAAAAGAGATCGACTACTGTCCAGAGTTTGGACAGTAGCATGAAATGAACCGGTAATGGACCAATGTAACTACAGATCGACATGGACAGACACCTCAAGTGAAGATGTCGAACTCAGTCATTCACCAAACAGCCGATTATTCGAGCCCAGATGAAACCCAAATTAGGAGGAGAGCAGTCAAACAGATCTAAGAATACACCGTGTTCTGGTTTCTTTCTTTGTATACGATGGACGGAGTTGGCTTAAGAGATTAGAAAAAGAAAGGGAGAAGCTTCTTACTCTGTAATATTAATTATTTATTCTAAATAATATAAAAATAAAACCAAATTAGGAAATCATTTTCCGCGTCATATTAATTATTTAGACAATATCAGCTGGTTGCTTGCGTAATTGCGTAACTTTCTAGTGACAAAAATGCCCCTCCACGTCAAATATATTCCCTTCTTGGTCAAAAACTCAAAGGTACCGGTATCACCGGTCCACCGGTCCATCACCATGACCGTTGAGGTGGAGCGGATCCACTGGATTTCTATTAAAATATTTCACGAAATTTGACCTTCCCCCTGAGCCCTGACCCCTCTGTTGCACGTGCCACTCACCCAACTAGTTATGGGCTTAAAAGGATCTGTTTTACTTGACCAAAAATGCAAAATGACAAATCTATTTTCCACCCGGATGAAAACTTGAGGATCCATTTGGCTCCCAATCTACTATTCTTTTTTTATTGTGGGCTGTGGGCATGAGCACGACACGTGGTGGGCCTGATTGGGCCCCCTAGCCTGAGCTTGAGTAAATATTGATTTTTATTTTTATTTTTTGTATTTGCCTTGTTAATTTTTCATTCCTTTTGCTCTTTTACTTGCTGCTCTTGATTTTGTTTTAGCTCAGATTTGTTCTCAGGCCAGAAGTAATTTTTAGGTTAAGATCTGAGGATTGTCTTCTGATAGTAGTAAGTAGTACCTGAGGGATGGGGTCAGGACCTGGGAGCTGGCTAATGGGCTGCTCCACAATGTGAGACACATAATGGCCCAAAGGAGCCAAATCACCCATCATGCGCAGCGCAGCATTGCAGCAGTGCAGCAGCACAGCAGCACAGCTCCATTAGTTTTTAGAATATTAGATACCCTCCTGTTCGTACAAAGACTCGTCGATCTACTGAACAAACGTGTGGTGTCAACACATGAAAGCATGTGCCCACATCTTTTGTCTCGGAGAAGCCTCTTTCTTTTGTATGGAAAGAGACTGTGCATTGTAAAGGTTCTGATTGGGAGTACAGCTACCAAACTTACCTTCACAACTCGCAACCAGTCTTTTGCCCTCTGAGTAGCTGATTTTGATTGGGTTTGGAATGTTTTTTGGAATTTTCAGGTGGTGTTTTCCAAACCTCATTGATTCCATTACCATGGTTTGTCTGATGTAACAAGTGATTT
Organism: Nelumbo nucifera; assembly: GCF_000365185.1. The sequence goes on from NW_010729152.1 coordinate 816,078, forward strand.
CTCTCGTTTTTGAAACTCATTTACTTTTTTAACATTTTTACTCGGCTGAAGTGGCTGAACTCAATGGCTTGCCGTTTTGTGTTTTAGTTGATAAAATATGTAATGGCATAGGGGTGTAGCCATGGAGGGAGAGGCGTATTGGTACTTTTAACCACGTGGAAATATGAATTTTTTTATTTTTTTATCAAAGTTTGGTTTTTGGAGAGTTTTTCATCTATATTTTTCATTAGAAAATAGTGAGGTCGCGAAACACTTATAAACAGACCTATCAGGACCCAAAAAATACAATACAATACAATACATTCGATACGGAGCATATCGAATCAGTTTTTTGAACATTAGGTATAACGATCAATCTAACTTCATCTTCAGCCACAAGCGTACAACCTGCTGAATAAAGAATGTTCAATTTCAAACTTGCTTAAACAATAATAAAACAAAAACATTGAAACTTTAACACATTTTGGTGGGTGGGTTTGGGTTGTAACTTGTAAGTAATGAATTTTTTTCATACTTCTAATTTTAGAACAAGAAGATCTAAGGATTCATTTGGTAGGAATAGGGATTTGGAATCAGAATTCCAGCTATTTGGTTAGATGGAATGGGATTCCAGCTATTTGATTAGATGGAATGGGATTCCAGCTGTTTCTTTATACTTCCTGTCCAATGGCATTCTCTCATTTAAGGGAATGCCATTCGCCATCCCCCTTGGAAATGAGAATCTCTTCATTAATTCCGGCCAACAAAAAGAAACAAGAAAAAATGACAAGTGACTTTAATGCCCCCTCCCCTTAAAACCCTAATTTTCTTTATCCCATACCAATCCTCCTTAGGAGTCAGTGTATATCTTATTGGAATCTAATTTTGATTTCTATATAAACCAAAACGAGTGGGAGAATAAACAATTCTCTTTCTAGGAAATTTTGATTCCAATTCCAAATATAAACCAAACAAACTCTAAGATTGCTAATTAACAAAAAAAAAAGATTACATTGATGATTCATGTGAAATATAGGGAGATTTTAGTAATTTGATGATTGAAGGTCTGTTTGATTCATACATAAAATAAGAATTGAAAATTTTTAGAATCAGAATGGTCAATTCCCTCACCAGTTTGAGTATTTGGCTCAAGTAGGAATTGTAATTAACTGGAATGGATTATCATTCTCAAAGGAAAAAATAACCTTCAAATGGAAAAATGCCATTCTATCAGGATTCAAGAATGGGATAAGGATTCTGATTTTATCCAACCAAACGGTCTATTCTGACTCGGGATTACATCGGATTACAGATCCCTATTTGTAATAACTACACCGACCCTTGGATTTAGGCGTAAAAATATACCCGCTAATAACTCGAAGAATAATAGGGAAGTGAAGCTGGGATTCAAGTGTCACCTCACCAGTTTACACGTGTCACTGTCATTGCCAGATCACCAGATGCCCCCGTGATTTCTTTTACATCTCGAAAGTGACTTGTCAACCACGAAACACTTGATTCTCAACCAGTTTTTCTCTGACTCGATCTAGATTGACAACTTGCGAACTATCAAGTATCGCACTTCTGGCAAATTTTTAATCAGTATTCGGGGTATTTTACCAACTTTCCCCTTACAAAACCACATGCCCCATTATTCAAAATTTGACGGCATCACCATCCCTTAGGGCGGGACCCATTAAATGACATGTGTGGTGGGTCCCGCCATGTCAGTAGGCGAAGAACCGAAGAGTTGCAAAAATACAATTTATTTTTTTCTCCTTAAATCAAATCAAGGACGCAAACATCCTTCAGTGCTCTTCGCAGACGGACACGTAACCATTACTGACATTCAACCAAATATTTCTCATTCCTTTCTGTGAAAATCTGTAACAACTTGGATTCTCCTCGGTCCTACTCCTACGCACACCTATCGACACTAGATCTAAAATTGGTTGAAGCATGTGGGCGTGAGCCACGTGGCTAATATTAGTCTAGCAAAATCAAGATCGTTCTCTGGCCTTTGACCTAGGAGGCTAGGAATTTATTTTCTTCCTTTCCTTCTTTTTCTTCTAACTTCTCCGGACGAGCCGACGAGGGATGAAATGCAACCGTTTATGCCACCTTTTGAAACTTCTCTCTACAGACATTGGTGGCCTTGTGGGGCCCAGGAAAAATGCCATTCCATCCTCCATGTGTGTCAGGGCCACGAAATTCAGAGTTAGCGACTTAGCATCAAATGGCTGTTAAGTAGGATTCCTTTTGGATCATCTCAGGGGTCTTTCTTTTAGGTGCCAACCAACGATCCATAGTCCATTTGATTCTGATGGGCCCCAAACTCCGCAGAAAAGATACCGAAGAGTGTCTTTGACGTTAGCATTTTCTTTTAATGAATGATATATGGTAGGTGGAATTTCTGGGCATCTTACCGACATGTACCAACGATCATTAATTTCCCGTTTATATTGATTTGGCCTTGGGCCAGTAGCTTCAGGCCTTCAGCCTTTTAGGAGATTTGACTCTCTTTATCTCTCCCCTTTCTTCAAAGAAACGATTCCTGTGAACTTTGATTAGTTAGGGTGTCCTTAATTAATTAAAAATTAAGCATTACTGTTTTATCAAAACAACAACTAAAAAGATTCCCGACGGAGACACCCTCCTTCTTGCTCCTCCTTAAGCTAATTGAAGTAATATTTTATCGACATGTTTGTCGGATTCCGGTTACCAAAAGCCATGAGCCTGCGTCCAGTGTAAGACATACAGCTGCCGGAATCTGACATTACAGATCGAACAAAGGGTATTGGTCACCTGATTACTATTTATATACATCTTATATAGTGTACATTTGACTCGGAAACTGTACCCGTGCAGTATTAAAGTGGGAGAGAACCCCAGTGGACTGCATAAACAATTCCAATTGTTAGGGTTTCTCAACGTGAAAAGAGGAGGATGCATTTATATTTTATTTTAACTATTTTATATTTGTACCGATGCAATTCTGGGATACCAGTTGATTTGTTCGAACATTAAAATATAAGTGCATGTGCCTCTAGTCTAATCTATACGTAGCTACTGCTTATGTTCGTATCGAATTGTAAAACATGTTTAATAACAAGTTTACGGAAAACCATGTAATTAAGAGATTAGAATAAATAAATAATTTTTTTTTAGAATAAGAGAAAAAGATAAAAGAAAGAGTGAAGATTGGCTTGAAGGGTAAGAAACGAGGAGAGTGGGGGCCCACGAATAGAGAGACTGGGCTTAGGTAGCAGAGGTGGTTGTGAGTGTCTCCTCCTCTTTTAACTTGGCTTTAAAGTTGGTCATGTGTTGGCCGTGAGGTGAGTGAGAAGGGTGAGGGGCTGCCCTGCCCCTAAAGCCTCTAACCACAGTTTTTATCAATTAACCACATGGGGTTAAAGCGTGCCTGCGCAGTCTAGTCTGCAATCTGCAGAGAGCGATAATGAAAACACAATCCCAAGTAAAAGAGAGGGAAAGCAAAAGTTGGGCCACCATGGGCCCACCACTATCACCAGCTGGTCCAGCTCCCTAACTGTAAATTTTCGGGTTTTAAAAGTTTCTGAACTGTCAGCCCAACTGTCCCTGGGAGAAGGGTCCCGGGCCCATTTGTTACGTACCCCACCCACTTTATCTCTGTGTCAGTTCAGTGCTTCCTCATCTTCCCAGCTGTGGGAATTGGGAACCAAGATCAGATGCTAGACTACTCGGACCAAAAGCTTTCATGGCATTTGTTGTAATCATATTTATAGCGGTCAATGTGTTCTTAACTTCTTACCACCTAGCTTTCTAGCGGAGAGAGAGATTCTTACCACGTAGTTCATGTATTAGGCCTCTCTTGGTGGCCCACCATATTAGCCAAGATTTGGTTGTTTTCCACATGTTTTTCGAACCGCCGCTGACCTAGACAGTTGGACCGTTTAGTCTGGGAAACATTCAGGTAATTGGTTCCATTTTATCCCAAATCCGGTTCCTGGCGAAAAACAGCTGAATCGGTTAATGATTCATTGACCTGAGTGGTTGAAACGTCGATCCATTCAATGGTTTTTGACTTTTTTTTATTTCTTATTTTATTTTTATTATCAAAACAGGCCGTCCATTTGAATTGGATGATCGAACCATCAACCCAGAAACCAATGATTAGAACGGTTCAGTTTCCAGGTCGGTTTTTAAAACCATGATTTTCCATTGAGAAATTGAGTTTTTTTTTGATATTTTAATAACTTCCTCCACCACTGGAACAAACCACCTAACACACCAATGAACCAGCCCTCGGTTGCAATATTGGGTCTAGGTCTTTCAATTACAATATTGTGGTAGAATAATGTCTAGAGTTCAATTATAAGTACATGTTAAATCCAGATGTCAGGAGATGTTCCCAATACACGCTGAGAAGTATGTGTGGGGCACAGATGTGAACTCATTTATTTTTCATTAATTCACTATTATGTTCAGTCAATCATGTCTTTAGAATATGGCATAATAATCTTAATTATAAAACAATTTCCCCATGAGTAAAATCGATTTTTTTTCATAATTTTGTAATTTGTTATTGAAAATTCTTTAAATTGTCCTGCTAAGACATGGATCATGGTGGGGGAAAAGCCAGATATAGCTAGAGACAGTTCCACTTGCAAGCAGCAACAATTTTGACAATCCCATATCGGAAGCAGAAAGAATCTACTCTTGAGAAATCACCTCTTTTTATCCAGTTGATATATGGAGCTACTAAGTGGGCCGGCCCGAATAGTTAAAATTCATTGCAGGCTTAGGTGTGGACCAGAATGAAAGAAACTGAGTCATCTTCACATTAATTGGGAACAAGTGATATGCATCGCTGTTATGATGTATACAGAATAAATAAATAAATAAAAGACTGTGATGATAAAATAGTGGAAAGAAAGAAATATCTTGTTCAAGCTCTTTACCTTTCCCATCTTTATCAGTGTTAGATAAGCTTACTTTTCCTTTTACATCATATTTCAAAATATAATCATGTTTATAAATATAAAAAAGAGAATGAAATTTGATTTTCTTATTATTAGGCTATGATTAAGAAAAATAAATTCTACTGAGATTGAATGTAATTATTGTTGTTTTTTGCTTTCATTAAATCCTAATTCAAGGATGACCATCAAAGGATTAAAAAAGCTTGTGGTAATCTTTTTTGCTAGGCAAAAGTATACAAGTAATTATGGAATGCAAAAGATAGAGTGAGTATATTTCCTTGAATGTAAGAGAGAGAGAGAGAGAGAGACAGACCCTTAAAGGAGGACAGTACAAGTCTACAAGATGCTCACGTGGGGGGGTCGACCCCAATGGCTTTGCTGTATGGTAATGCCCACATAGAAAGGTAGATCGTCTGAATATCAAAACCAAAAGCTTGGGTCTTGGGGCCTTGAGGGGGGGAGCTCTGATGGGCTACAAGACCAAGACCCCTAACAAGGGTTTGGGCTATAAAACTCCTGAAAGGGTCATCAGATTCCTGCAACTTTCCATGTGTATGGGCCCAACCAAGATTGTTAAATGGATCAAGACTTCAAGAGCTAGTCTGAAAAACCATCTCGACTCTTTTACTTTTTCTTTTTAATGTTATCAATTCAATGGACAATGGGTTTACTGCATGCATTTATTCCCCGTATGAAAAGAAAGGTCCGATTGTTATTATTACACATAAAAAAGCTTAAATCAGTGATTTAAAAGATTTGTTAAGGTTGATCTTTTTCGGCACTCTCTTACGTGGGACCTTCTAAAAACATATCCAAGTCCAACGCTCTCAATGAAAAAGGTACTTGGCAAGCAAATGGGTCCCAGATCACAGTTAGGTTTCCTCTTGCATCAATCCGAGATACGCTTTGCGGCAAGAAAGATTTTAATAAAAACCTGAAATGTATGCAAAGATAAGAAAGATCACATGCAACAAAAAGCTAAACACATAAAAATCGATGAATCCATGTGAGATGATGAATTTGGAAAAGAAGCATCCATTGTGTTGTGTAACCAGAGCTATTTCTTCTTTTCCTTTTCAAATTTATATTTATTAGTTTAATTATTTTCATAATCCTGGATTATTTAAAGGATCAGCTCATGGCAATGGATCTGTTGGGCCAGATTAAGACGAATTGGGAGATGTCTGGCAGAATTTGAAGATGAGATATTCTCCATGTGTGATTGCGATGTTGTGTGGGTAGACGTGGCCAGAGTTTTTATGGATAGGAGATTCAGACTTGAATTTGAAACGCACTGATATGATATCCAACCAAAGATCGATGAAAGGTGATTGGCCACTTGTCCTGGGCGCCAGGAGAGTTATCTGATTCCTCTGTTGCAAAAATAGAACCTCCTGTTCTGATTAGCCTTTTCCAGAGAATAGAAGTGATCGAGCAGAACATAAAACAGACCAATTATACGTGGCAAAAAGTTGTTCCAATTTTTTAACCTGACCCAACCCAACCTGAAAAAAGGGATAGGGTCTTATATTTAACTATCTGAATTTGAGAATGTCCCGATCCAACCCGACCCAGAAGAAAACTGAGTTGGGTTGGGTCATAGGTCAATATGCTGATCCAATTGTCAGGTCTAATTGGGATATTTACGTATTGTTAGAATTTAGAAGTTTTTACTCTTTAATCTTTACTCTTTGAATTATTGAATGTTCAAGCTTTTATTTTATGTTTGAAATTTTAAGGTTAATTTCTTTAATTTTTACATTTTTTATGTATTTTATTTATTTTTTAAAATGCCAGTTATTTTTTAGATGATTGGAATTGACCTGTGGGTCAATCCAAACTCAAACATTTAGCGTTAAGGCCTAACATTTGCCAGCCCAACCCGAAATTCAACCCGACCCAAAATCAGTTCAAAGTGTCTTGACCCACCCAACCGAGTCTAATGGCCAATAGTAACTTGCCAACCAAGTCTTCACAACTTGGTTGGGCCAAACTGAAAGGGGATTAGTTGGGCCAAGAATTGCTAACAAGTCTTTACAACTTGGTCCTAGCTCCATTTGAACTGACGTAATCTGAGGAAAAAAACATAAGATGTATTATGTTAGTTGGGCTAAGCCCAGCCCAGCCCAATCCAATCCAACCTCTGGAAAATTCAAAAATAGGTAGAGGTTGGATTGAAAATTGAGGCTGCGGATGAAAAATGCCTGCACGATATAAACTCGGGTTGGGTAAGTGTTGAATCTTTGGAGTTTGGGCAACCCAAGTTACCCAACCCAACCTAAATGATGTATTATGTTTATATATGAGAAGGAAATGAAGATGATGATGAAAGGTGGTTTATTATAAATTATTATTACAATAATGAAATATCAATGTACTATTTTCATATGTAATTGTAGACTTACATAAATATGTTACTTAACATTTATGCATTTGTTTGTGGACTTGGAAAGTTCCGGTCTAAACACAACTTGACCAATCCAACCCTGTGATTGGGTTGGGTTAGGGTAGATAGTTTAACACATCGAGTTGGGCTAGGATTGACCTCAACCCAATACAATTCGATAACATGTGAACCAAACTTAGGTTGTGGCCTTGGGCGAGAAGATCCAACCAGAGCCAATAACATGTGAACCAAACATGGGTTAGAGGTGCATCTTGGGCCTGGCTCACCTGAGTTTTGTTGGACCAACTAAGATCAAGGTGGAATTTGTCGAATTGTAGGTTAGGCTATCTGGCTGGCTTTAGGGTTGCGACTTAGGACATGTTGGGTTGAGCATTTGTTAAAGTTTGTATATTGCACCTGAACTCAAACGTAGTTGAAATTCTTCAACTCAGGCAACTGAACTTCTACCCTTATTAGATTGTGTAATGGATATATTTTTAACCTTTATATTCTTCTCATGACCTTATTCATGAAAAAAAAAATCAGTTCAAAAAACCTTGTTACATGTTCGGAATATTCGGTTTTTTATGGGCAGATTTAATTACTAAAACTAAGAATTAAGGATGTTTGTTATGAATTAGACAAGATACCAATACAAGGTTGGATGTACACTGTACAGCTAACATGGCCAATTCTATCAGTTTCCTATCTCAGAGATGATTTGGATTGGCCAGAGGATCTCTCGATTGAATGGGCCAACTAATAAATCCAATTCATATCACCAACCCAGCCCACCAACCTGAGGTGAATGCTGAATAGGTGAGTCAGTTTTGAAGGTGCCAACTGGTTCAGTAGGTAAGGTTTGTGGCTAATCGGTCACAGATCAAACATTGTACTGAGCAAGCAGGCTGGTGGGCTGTCCATAATGTATCACCACTCCGATTGTACTTAGATCTCAGAATTTGAGCCCAAGGTCTATACCTTTTACATTCCAATCTCCACCTCAACTTCATTGACAATGGATTTAATCTTTTTTTTTTTCTGCTGAGACAAGGGATTTATTAGTGTTTGTGGGTTTTCAGATTTTTCACCAGACAATAGCTTCACAGCATTCTGTATGAAATCTACCATGTAGGCCCAGTTCGTTATTCGGAAAGTTATTTACTTGGGTAAGTTATTCTTGCTAAACAAACACTTACCCGAGTAAGTGTATTTACCCATATCCTTTTATTTCCCAGATAAATAAGGTAATGACTATTTTAGTCATAGAAATCCATTATTAAAAGGGATATTTTCATCCCATTCAAGTTTTGACAACTTTCTATATGAGAAATTTATTTACTCATTTAGGAGATGGATATCACTTACCAAGAAAATAAACTTTCCCCAGTCCCACACAAAACTGAAAAAAGAACACGGGATTCTTGGTCAATGGGAATCAAAATCCCATTGACCAACTTTCCCCCCTCTCAAAATCCAAAAAAAGAATGCACCTGTAATGTTAGAAGATGGGCACTTTGTTGTTGGGTGTGCGGTTTCACTTCCCTCTTGTCTTCCTATTGAAGCAAGCTGTGGCACGCTTGGAAGGTTTGAACTTGGCTTGAGAATTTATGCTTGAGTAGATAATTGTTGAAGGCATGGTTTTCGAACTGTCATTGATCCAGACGGTTGGACCCGAGCTTGGAATGCTTGAGGGTAAAAATTTCAATATCAAGCCTAGGGCTAGCACATACACAAATAGTTCTAACTCTATCACCCCTTCCTTGTGAAGCCGTTGTGTGTTTCCAATTTGTTTGACCAATCCAAAGAGTTAGAACTAGAAAGACATAATGGAGGGCCATTATATTGGTTCCTTCTGAAGAGTTAACTGTTTGCTTACAAGTTAGCCCTCTTAGTCCCTGTTTGGTATCACTTAAAATAAGTGTTTATTCAAATACGTAGTTAAAATAAGTGGTGGGATCATACAAAGCCCCTATTTGATTTCATTTCTAAAAAGTACTTCTTTTAAGAGTTGGGACCACACATTAAGTGGTACTTCTTAAAAAAGTGACTTAAATTTGGTTTTTTTTTCAGCACTTCTTGGAGAAGTACCTCTTCCAATAGAATGGAACAAACTAGTCCCTGATATTTTTTTAATACCCAAAATACCCCTGTGCGAGGGTTTAACCTCCCTCTCCTCTTCAAACATAGCGAACTAGGTAGCGACACACCCAGTTACAAGTCCACTAGTGATGATCAACGGTGAGGAAAAATGGCCGACAGACCTGTCATTTTTCCATTTTCTTACATTATGTGAAGTTTTTCTTTATATTAAGCTATTTTTCTTGGGTTTGTTTAAATTTGAAACTCCCCTATTTGATGTGTTTGTAGATCTGCAATTTGGAAGAGTTTAATGACGACAATCTCACCATCCAGCCACCGGTGGCAAGGAGGTTAGTTCGTCCAATCTCCCCTATTTGATTCGAAAACATTTTGGTTTTATATGAGAAATCCGATTTTTTTTTGTTAAAAATCATGCAAAAATTGCTAAAGTTGGATGAATATTTGGTTGCATTTTGAGTGAAGTGAGGGCTAAAATTGTCATTTGTGTCAATATAAGCATTTATGAGGAAAGTAACTTATCAAACATCCCCACCCAAATAAATTCTTAAAAACACAATAAGTGATTTGACAAGTGGGTCACCAAACAACCTTAAGTGCTTGTTAAAATAAGTACTTCTAAGAAGTACTTGTTGCACAAGTACTTTTAACAGCCACTTAATCATCAAATAGGGCCTTAGTGAAAGTATTTATTCATGTTTAGCAAAAAAAAAAAAAAAAATAGAGAATAAGTACTTATTTTAAAAATAAGTGCTTATAAAATAACTAACCTTAGACCAACTTATTTGAAGTGGTTATAGGATATGTTCTTATTTTATTTTAGTGGGACAAAATTGTCCCAAAAAATGAAATACCCATATTACCCCTCTCTGTAAAGAAGAATAATATCCAGAGGTTGTGAAATTCCACTCTTTTTTTTTTTTTTATTTCTCGCCATTTTTGGTCTACGATTCTGGTGTGGTAGGTTCTAACCCATTTTTTTTTGCCATTATCTCCGGGATCTGTGTTTGAAAGAGGACACAACTAGCTCGCGGTGGCCTCTTCAAGGGGGAGTTCTAAGCTCTATTTTCTTATTTCCCCCTTTTTGTTTACACATATATATATATATATATAAGTAGAAATTGTGGTTAACTTGCTAATATTTGCTTATGATTTTAGTTTATATATTTTTTGATTAATTATAAAAAGCATTATTTATTATTCTTGACATATTGTATATGAATTTGATTTGGTGCTTGAATTAATTTTTGATCAGATATTGTATGTTTTTTTCCATGGCTAATTACAAAATGATGTAGTAGAACTTTTCCTTCAAATGATAATCCGAAATTGTTATCATTTTTATTGCTGCCATATCAGTATTTTTTTAATATTATTGTTGTTACTTGATGATTGAAATTATTAGTGGTATAGTTTATTTTGTGATTGAAACGATAATCCAAATTTGTTCTTTTATTTTCTGCACTAATATTAGTATTTTTACAATATTATTATTGTTATATTCTTAGTACTATTACTCTTACTATTGTTATTATTACTATTATTATGATTATTATTATTATTACAAGAAATTGTATTTTAGTTATTAGTTGTATTTTCTTATATAAAAAATTATTTAATGGTGCCATGTTTGTTGGACCTATGTGTGTCATGAGGATTAGAATTGTCATTTTCATTGAAATGGTTTGACATAATATTCATAAAATAACATATATATGCATTTGGTAATTTAGGGTTATAATTGTCATTTCCACAAAGATAAGTACTTGTTGGTTATTTGGCTCACCAAAGACTGTATCCCAAATAAGTATTTAAAATAAGTGTGAGTGGGTTGGGAAAGGACCCCCCAAACACTAATAAGTACTTATTCAAATAAATACTTATGATCCCAAACCACTTATTTGCCAAACATACCCTTAATATTGAAATTTTTACCCTCTTCAAGCATCCCAAGCTTGTAGATATGAGCCTAAGGTTTACCTTGTCCAACTTTACTAATAAAACACAACAAAAGAAAAAAAAAAATCTTCATTAATAAAAGACTTGAAAGTTTCCCTGGTATTTCACTTAAATACTGAAACATCCCCTCACTTTTCAAATTGGGCTTAGACCTCCCCTCTTAGATGATATTAATGGACAAAAAACTCCCATCCATTAATTCACAGTCCATGCTTGCTAACATGTCACATCATGTGAGAAGTTACTTCTTTCCTTGGTTGTGTCTTGCATGGACAAAAAACCTCCCTGCACTGAGAAAAAGACAACCTTGAACAAATTGCAGCCACACACATCCAACCTACCATTGTGATTGGTGTTTCCTGTTTCATCAAGTGATATGGAACACAGACCAAAATCACTTTATGCTCTTAATGTAATGATGTTTTCTCTTCTAAGTTATTTGTCTTGTAGTCATTGAGACGTGAAGATAGCATGTTGCATCACATGAGACTAAATGTTAAATATTCTTATTTTGTTATGTTTTGCTTTTTGGGTTGTTTGTGTTATTGTCACTGAGACGTGTGCAATAGCTTGCAACCACTATTGAATATTTTCCTAGACCATCTAAATATTCAAAACAAAAATCAATTGAAGGTCCCTATGTTAAGGAATTCATTCCTTTAAAATGGAGTTCCTCTTCCAAAGTGGGGGAAGAATTAAACAACCACTATTAATTTCAACTATTTACTATAAGTCTCGAAAACACGATGAAATGATTAACAATACATTTGGAAGCAATCTAAAACCAACTTTGGGTGTCATTGCAAATACTCTATTTTCATTGTTGTGGTTGATGAACAACGAATGACGAAGATTTGAAATAGATGAAAATTTAGAAATAAGAAGGGAAGATAGAAAAGAAATAAAAATTGTAAGGCCAAATTTGAACAGTGAAAATATGATCACAGCCAAAAAACAAAGGGTGTGAATTGTTTCTTTTATTATAGGTATATGGATATATGGATTATAAATTAGTCTAATCCCTATACAACTATGATACTGAAAATTAGAGCCTCAGTAAGTGCCTTGAAAGCAGCTTGTGAAGACTAACCTTACCAAGTTGATTATTCACTATGACTCTTAAACACTCATAAACCTTTGGAATAGTAGGAACAATCCTTTGACATGGTTAGAGAAACTACATTTGTCTTATATCAATAGTCTAATCAAATATTTCCATTCTATATTTTTTTATTCATGTTAATAGATGGAAAAACCAAGTTGCTCACGTTTTTACCTATTTATGAAGTATTTTCTTTTCTTTTTCAAAAAATAAGTAAATGCCACAAAATTTGTTTTTTAGTGACATTTATTAAATGCTGTGAAATGTGGTCTTTTGTGATGTTTAATTAAATATTGCCAAAAGTCGTAGAAACATTGTCAAATGTGTTAGAAGCAAGGTTCAAAGTATCGATTGTATCGGTACTTAGAAACGGTCGAAATTTTATTTTTTTTAGTTTTTTTTCACATTTTGATTTTTTAGGAAGCTTTTAGCATGCTTTTTATTATTAAAAAAAATTGGGGGTCCGAAACCCTAGAAACAAGCATTTCGGACCATATCTTTTTCAAAAGATATCGTATCCTATCAATAGATGTTTCACAATTATTGACAAAGGGTTCAACAAACATTGTGATAAGTTTCCATAACTTTAAAGATTGTGGTAAAGGGACAAGTGTCGTGGAAACTTTGCGCCAAAAGCCAACTACAAAATAAGGTACATTTACTAACAGATTAAAGTTGTTGGTACAAGACAAAAACCCCATTGGTAAAAATCTCATAAACGTCTTTTTCATGTGTTTTAGCAACAATCTTTTTTTACAAAATTACCAATGATGTGTCATTAGTATATGTATACCGATAGATGTACCCATCAGTAAAAAAACTGAATATTTTGATTAAATATCGATGGAACCTCATAGGTATAGATTTACCAACAGTTGTATCCATTAATAAAGGTCTCTATGATTGTATTTATTTCCATTTTTTTCAAAATTTTTTATCTTAATTACCGATGGAAGATCCACTAGTATAACCTTTATCAACAGAGGTAAGTTTCGGTATATATTTCAATAGCAACAGTTTTCATACATTTAATGATAGTTTCTTCCATTAGTATAGCGATTGCTTTCATAGAACTGGTGGCAATTTTTTTCGTCAATATATGCCAGCTCTTTGAGATTATTCTTGGTGTTTCTTAATTATTTATATTTCTTCTTAAAGAAAAGTACCTTAAGCAAATTATTATCTTGTAAATTATATATGCAAATATATATACATGCAAAATTCATTTCATTAAAGAAAAATCACACATAATTTATGTTTATAGTCACAATTGATTTTGGTTGTCCAAATATATGATTGTTGGTATATATGAGATTTTAGTGATGATGTAAACGTTTATGTCATTATTTTATAATACATATATTAATGGATGTAATTATCCGTCAATAAAATCCATATATACCCATAGATTATGACCTTCAATAAAAATGTTTGTTGGTATATATACTCTTTTTTTGTAGTGATGTTTTTCAAACAAAAAAAAAATATTATCTAAGGGCCAGTATAAAGAATATAGTGGTTCTAGCTGATAAGGGCAACTTTTCGCCCTTAATATCAATTGATGAGGAGTAATTTGGTCGACCAACAACGAAGAAACACATGGCAAATCCGAACCGTTTGATGACACCTCGACGCTCTGTGGGGAAGGTCAAGAGGAGCCAAAACAGCCTAGATTGACCCACCTGGCTTACATTCCAACCTGAGAGAGATTGGGAGGTCACTCCGTGGTAGGGCGGCATATATCACCTTGGGAGGACAAGTTGATGACCTCAGAGGTTGACATGACCTCCCTGACCTGAGCAACCAAAGACTTGAGTAGCTAGCTAACTTTCGGGGTACCGACCCTCTGACTTACGTGGTAGTATGTTCTTATTTGGAGTGGCATACCTATAGATTCCTGCATGATTTAGAGAATCCAGATGTGGATCACCACCAACATGGGATGAAAGCACCCTGAAGATAGCAGACTGATAAGGCCAATTGCTCCCAGATACACATGATTAGTGCAATTAACTTTCTCTCTTTCTCTTAAGTTGTCTGCTATCAACACTCTCATCGCTAACTTAAGCATCAGAGTGCCCATCCTAGGTCCATCACCTAGGGTACTCTAACCTTCTGGCCTTTTTTTACCGACCTCATCAGCCCATTTGTTCGAGTTGTCCTCCAATAGGGAGTTTGGCAAATTTGTGCAATATCAATTGGTGTTGTTTGTGGGAAACTAAGCGAAAAGCTAGCTCGTACTCTCACTCATCACAATGTCTTCACCAAAGAACAACAACAACGTTCAAGTCGAAGGAACCTCTGTTGGGGGCAGAACCTACCCATCCAACTAGGATTGGTCCAAAATGACCAATCTGGACAAGTTTTGATTGTCTTGCTCGGACAAAACCTCCTAGTTTTGACTACGCCCAGTGTGCTGCCCTCGCTGGTCGAGCCCTTGATGGTTTCCATGAGAGTAGACGGCCAACAGTTTTAGAAGTTGGTGTAGTACATCTATGGCATGGACTTACTGATGTAGAACTAGGAAAATTGGCTTGTTGGGATGGCTTGGATGTAGCCGCAGTTCATGCCCAACTTCTACTTGCCCCAAAATCCTGGCCAAAACCCTACTCAGACCGTCATCTTGAACCAACAATAGCCTGATAACCTAAAATCGAGTTGGGTACAACCTCCTCAACAGATTGTCCATCAATTGGAAACTTGTAGAGGCCTTCGAATGCTAATATGGCAAGGACCTACACCTCAGAGGTAGGAGATCATTAGAGGCACCATCTCGGCTAGGTCAATGAACTCATCTTCCACCAAGGGGTCCCAGAGGAGCAAACGCTAGAGGCATGCTCAACATGAGCCTACTAAGAGCCACCTTGGTCCTAAGGCGGAGGAGCCCTAGACAAAGGATGTAGAAACTAGCCGAATTGAGACATCTATCATGCCCCCACATCTCCTAGACGTCCCCATTGTCAGCCAAGATCCTTATAGCTTCTTGGCCCAAGGACTTCAAGGCCCCCAACCTAGAATCCTATGATGTTTCAGGAGACCCGATAGATCATGTGGAGAGCTTCCAGGCACTCATGTAGCTATGTGGATCCAACGAGGCCAGCTTGTGCATGGCGTTCTCGACCACCTTTTGAGGTACAACTTGGATGTAGTATTCAACGCTGCTTGTGAGCTTTATTGAAACTTGGAAGCAATTTGCTGACCTCTTGACTACCCATTTTGCCACTATAAGATGTTGCCCCAAGTCCACAACTAGTTTGATGAATGTTACCCAATGCCTAGATGAGTTACTCTGAGATTACATAAAGAGGTTCAACTTGGAGCATCTGTAAGTGGTAAATCTCAACGCCGTTGTCCAATTGACCAAAGCAATCAATGGTGTCTGACATCCCAACCTATGTTGATTGATTAAAAAGACTCCTCCTGTGACCATGGAGGATTTCCTTGATCAAGCCAATAAATACATCAAAGCCAAGGAGGCGGTTGGTTCCCAAAGCAAGCTAAGCGAGAATAAAAGGAGGTTGGATGATGACCGTTGAAAAAGCAACAAGCGTAGTAGGAGAAGAAGAAGGTCGCCCAACCGTAGGATGAGGTTCTCTCTTAAACGTTCTAGGTTGTCCTCCCAACACTCTTGGACTCCCCCAGTCGAAACCAAAAACTATACACTGTTGAATACAAGAAGGGGAGATCCTAATGGAGATTAAGTTGGCGGAATACTTGAAGTGGCCACCTTGTTTGAAGGGAAAACCAACGAACATGAATCAAGACAAGTACTGCCACTTCCTCAAAGAAAGAGAGCATGAAACCAAAAAGTACTAGAACCTAAAGGATGAAATCGTGAAACTGATAAGATGGGGCTACCTAAAGAAGTTCATCTAGAGAGATGACCAACTAGATAACTAGTAGAGAAGAGAAAAGTCTCCACAAAGGAGAGAGTAGCCCCTGCAACAAAAAGATGACCCACCGCTTCATGAAGTGATCAACATGATCACTGATGGGTCCATAGCAAGCTACAACTCCTCGGTTGGTAGGACCTTAGTCCGTGAGTTGACCCATGAGGAGAACCTGTCGAAGCGACCATGAGTAGAAGAGGTGATCTACTTTATTGAGGATGACACACGTGGGGTCCATTACCCCCATGATGACACCTCGTAGTAAATCTTAACATCCATGACTATGAGGTGAAGCATATTCTAGTCGACTATGGTAGCTTGGCCAATATTCTTTTCTTGAAAGATTTTGAGCATATTGAATTGTAGAGGAAGGACCTCACCCTAGCAGACGTAACCTTGGTTGGCTTTAGTGGAGAGGTGGTCCAACCTTTAGGAAGGATTAACTTGCCGATAACAACAGAGTCCATGCCAAACAAGATCAAATTTCAACATGACTTATTGGTTGTTGCAACATCATTGCCATACAACGCCAAACTAGGCTGCCCAATTCTACATGCACTTTGGGTCATGGTGTCTACCTACCACTTGGCCATGAAGTTCCCCACCAACTATGGAGTGGGAGTGGTGTAAGGGGACCAACTTGAGTCCCAAAAGTGCCATGTGGAAGCTCTGAAGGGAAAAAGGAAGTAATCGTCGGAGGTGGATCTAGAGTCGTTCCCAAAACCTGAATAGGACAAAGCTCGCCCACCGAAAGACGTCGTCCTAGTGCCGGTCTCAAACACTGACCCTGAGAAGATAGTGTAGATCAGTTCTCGCCTTGAGGAACCTCTACACTCTGAACTGATAACTTTCTTATGATTTATATTAAGGTATTTGTCTGGTCAACTACCAACATGCTCAGCATAGACCCCTCTGTGATTACCCGTAGACTTAATGTAGATCCTTTGGTTAGACTAATAAAGTAGAGGAAAATGATCTTTGCCCCAGAGAGGTGGAGAACCATTGACGAGGTCGGAAAGCTCCTCAGTGCTGACTTCATTAGGGAGGTTGAGTACCCGAGCTGGATCACAAATGTGGTGCTCATGAAGAAAGCTAATGAGAAGTGGTGTATGTGCATCAACTACACTGACTTGAATAGAGTCTACCCAAAAAGTAGCTTCCAACCTCCTTAGGATAGATTGGTTAGTAGACACAACCTTGGGGTTCGAGCTATTAAGCTTTATGGATGCATAGTCAAATTACAACCAAATCCATATGGATCCTATAAAACAAGAAAATACCACTTTTGTAACCAAAATCGGGTTGTACTATTGTAAGGTCATGCCCTTCAGTTTGAAAAATTCTAGGGCGACCTACCAATGACTTGTAAACAAAATATTTTTTAATTTAATTGGAAATAAAATTGAGGTTTATGTTGATGATATGGTTGGAAAAAGTAGGTCTTCTAGCTCTTTAATAACCGATTTAACCGATGTATTTGCCATATTAAGAAAATTTAACTTGAATCTCAACCCAAATAAATGTATCTTCGAAGTCATGTCAGGCAAGTTCCTCAGTTATATAGTAACCCAAAGTGGAATCGAAGCCAACCCCGAGAAAATCCCAGTCATGTTAGATATGTATACCCCAAGGTTTGTTAAAGAAGTTTAGAGACTAATAAATTGGATAACTACCCTTAACTAATTTATGACTAGGACGGCTAGGTGGTGCCTTTCTTTCTTTTGAGCCATTAAATAGGCTAAGGATTTCAAGAAGACTGAAGATTGGCAGCTCGCCTTCGACGAGCTCAAAAAACACCTCAACTCGCCATCGTTTTTGACGAGGCCAGAGACAAGTGATAAATTAATGCTCTATTTCTCTATGAGTGACGAGGTGGTTAGATCGGTTCTAGTTCGAGAAGTGGAAAAGTGCAATATTGACTAGTCTACTACGTAAGTAATGTTATGCATGTCATTGAGACTAGATACTCAAACATAAAAAACTAGCCTTCGCCCTCATCATAGCAGCTTTAAAGCTACGTCAATACTTCCAAGCCCACACCATTATCATCCTCACCAATTAACTTCAATAGAAAATCTTGTAGAAGCCTGAGGTCTCGAAACGGTTAACAAAGTTGGCCATTGAGCTCAATGAGCATGGCATCCGATTCGAGTTGCGCCCACCAATCAAGGTGTAGGTCATGACAAACTTTGTAGTTGAGTGCACATTCAATACACTGATCCTTGATCTAGAAGAGCAAGTGACCACCTCGGAGGATTCAACTAGTGTGGCACCTGTACCTAGTTGGGAAGAGGAGCCCTAGATCCTCCATGTGGTTGGCTCGTCTAATCAGAGAGGAAGTGGACCTGGATTGATGCTACTCGGACCTAACAAGGTGAAGCTAGAGTATGCCCTTTGCTTCAACTTTCAAGCATCAAATAATGAAGTTGAATACGATGCTCTTATTGCTGAACTGTCATTAGCTATGGACGTTGGCACAAGACACGTGGTGACATGTAGGCTGTAGTGACTCCTAACTTGTGGTGAACTAGGTGAATGGGCACTATAAAGCTTGGGAGTCTGCAATGATACCAAGAGATACTTCATCAGTTCAGTTCGTTTTACATCCAACAAATACCGAGGTCTAAGAATGCCGAAACCAATGTGCTTTCCAAGCTGGTTGGCGCCATCAACAATATGAGGACGGCATACATTGACGATTTGCTATGTCCTAGCATCGATAAGACGACAGGGGATGAGGTTGCTCCCTTCCTGGTAGTAGAACCGAGCTGGATTGATCCACTCGTTGAATATCTGTGCCATGGGACTTTAACATCAGATCGGAATGCAACCTGGAGGGTCGAGCAGTAATCAACTCGCTTCGTCATAATAGGCGAGAAGTTGTATCGCAGGTTGTTCACTCTCCTCTACCTGCGCTGCCTATGGCCTGCCGAGGTGAACCATGTGCTTCGAGATATGCATGAAGGTCTTTCCAGTGAACACTTGGGGGGTAGGACACTAACCCAAAAATCCCTACGACAAGAATATTATTGGCTAACAATGAAGGTGGACGGTATCCAGCTTGTACAATGTTGTGATAGGTGCCAGTGCCATACCAACATACCCTGGTAGCCAATTCCTATAGTACCAGACCAGCCTATGGTCGTTTACTCATTGGGGGATATATATTCTCGGTCCCTTCCCACTAGCAACCGAGCAGAGAAGGTTTTTGGTCGTAACTATGTACTACTTCATAGCTCGCAATGTATGAAACTTCTTTTGGAAAAACATTGTCTACCGCTTCAAGTTACCTCGCGTTCTGATCTCGAACAACGACAAACAATTTGAAGACATCAAGTTTTAGGACTGGTGTGTCGAAATGGAGATCCAACAGAACTTCACATCAGTCGCTCACACCCAAGCGAATGGGCAAGTTGAGGTGATGAATAGGGCCATCTTACAAGGTTTGAAGGGCCGACTTGTTGAGAAAAGTCATGGTCCTTGAGCTGGGCTCTAGGAAGCTCGGTCCTAATTGGAAAGGCCCTTACAAGGTGGTCAAAGTATTGGGCCCTAGAATGTATGAGTTGAAACCCTTGAGGGGAGGCTGGTTCCCCATACATGGAATGCCGACAACCTACGAAAGTATTACATTTGAAGTTTCGAGCTACACACACACCCAAGTTCCTATGTAACCACCCGCTAAGGCAATTACGTATGACTGACCCGCTTTAAGAACCTTAGTTCATTGGAAACGAATGCCAACCCACTCTAAGCACCTTGGGTCATAAATTCAAAATCCAACCTCTCATAGGCATGTCGGCATAAACGCACATCGACATCATTTTGACTTAGCCAAATTTGTGAAACGCTTAACTTAGAATGAAAAAAATAACAAAAAAGAAAAAAATAACTTGGCACGTTGGGAAAAAAAGCAAACTTCCATTACTTAGTCGAAAAGAAATGGGGGTACATCATGGTTGTAGACATCCTATTTTTGCACCCCTTTGTCTTTCTATAGCACTTCATGCTCCAAGCATGCTTCAGCTAACCTCTCAACCAACCTCTCAGCCAACCTAGGGTATTATTGAAATGTTAAAAAAGTTGGGGCCTCAAAGATCCAAGACCATAGGTACATATAGCTCAAAAATCTGAATCCAACAACATCAAAATCACCCAAATCCAACACCATTGACCCTTTCATCTAAAGATCCAAAGATGGAACTGATTTTGACTGTCCGATCAGGGTCATTTTGATCCAGAACATCATTTCACATCAAATCAGAAATCTGAGACCATAGGTATGTATAGATAAAAAATCCAAATCAAACGACACCAAGATCACCCAAATCCAACACTGTTTACCTCTTCATCTTAACACCTGAAGTCAGAACCGATTCTGACATCCGATCAAAATCATTTTGATCCTGAACCTCGTCTCATGTCAAAGCAGAAATCCAAGACCATAGGTACGTAAGGCCAAAAATCCAAATCCAACGACACCAAGATCACCCAAATCTAACATTGTTTACCCCTTCATCTTTGGACCCAAAGCCGAAACCGATTTTGATTATCTGATCGGAGTTATTTTGACCCTGAACCTCATTTCACACCAAATTAGAAATCCAAAACCATATATACATAGATCCCAAAAGTCCAAATCCGACAACAACAAGATCACTCAAATCCTACACCGTTTACCCCTTCATCTCAAGACCTCAAGCTAGAATTGATTCTAATCATTCGATCATAATCATTTTTTATCCTGAAACCTTATACTATATGAAATATGAAATCCAACCTTGTAGATGGATAGAGCTCAAAATTCTGAGTCCAATGGTACTAAGATTGTCTAATTCCGACACCGTTAACCCCTCTGTCTTAAGACCGGATGCTAGACTTGATCCAAGCCTTCAGTTTGGAATTTTCTTCACTACAACTTCAAACCTAGGGCATTCCACAATACTACAACCAAACCTTTTTCCCAGCCTTTAGAATGATCTTAAAAATATAAGATTTGATCAGATAGGAGCCTCTAATCAATCAAGCCAACCACCTAAATTTTGAATGTCCAATTTAAGTAAATTGGTGAAATCTTCCACTCATTGTTTTGATTGATTGAGAGGATCTCTCCCAAAGTTGTATTGATAGACAATTCTCTCAATCAATCCCTCCAAAAACCCTTTAAACCTCATCCATTGATTTCCCTTATCTCCTATCTCAGCCCTCAATTCCCCTTTCAAAAAATCTATAAATACCCCCCTTTCTCACACTCAAGACACACACAATCTAGCTTAGGAAGAAAAATATACTCCCATTGACCTTGAGAATCCCCCCTTCACGTCCCAAGTAGCTTCACATACATCACTCTCATTTTGCACTCTCTCACTATCTTTCCCCATCTCCAAATTCAGCCGAAGCCATTGACCATTGTTTGATGACCCTCTTGGAAAAAACCAAACCCACACTCTTTTAATACGTTTGAAGCTTGAAGATTTCATATTATTGCAATTTATCCAACTTCCAGAAGTTGGCTTCCCTAGACTAATGATGAGCTGATCATTAGATGCAAGGAGAGGGCTGTGCGATAGGTGCTTGATGATCAAACAGCCCGTTTGGCTCAACTTTTTGGGAAGATCTTCTGGTAGCTCTGACATGTAAAAGTCGTATTGAGCTTTTGTATGAAGATCTGAGTAGCCCAAAGCACGTTTGGCAGACGTGCATCTTTCCGCACGAGATTAAAATGCAAAAGACGTGGAACTTCATTTGAAGCTTCCCGAAATCAGCCCAAAATAGGTTTCTTATGCCTTTTCGGCATTCCGTCTTTTGGTGGCTAGATCTTCCGCGAATTTAATGGGAATTGACCGAAAATTGGTCTTTCTGACTTGTAAACAGCAGAAAGACTGCATGAAAAGACACGCCAAACAGGCCCAAAGTTAAGACCGCCATTGGATAAAATTGATGATGGGACGCACCAGGTCTCACCAATTCCAATTTCTTATTGAGCAAACACTCTCGTTAACCCGCAATATGAATACGAGTTTTATTAAGGCTGCTCTTACTTTCTTAACACGTAAATTTTCTTGACATGCGTAGATCTTCTCTTTTCCATTTCTCAAATTTTGTTTACTTCTTGAGGATCAGTTTTTATTTATTAATTTTCTTTTCTTGTTGAGTTTGACGATTGTCTACTTAGCATTACAGCCGTGATTCAAGTGTTTCCGTTGTATTTAAAAAAAAAATCATGCATAAATCCGTAGTTTTTCATCTCATAAATAAGAAGTTGTTTGTTTTCCCCTACCTCTTTCATATTATTTGTGTTAGTTTAATCATCCCCTATTTGTATTGCCACATCGTGCAAGGGGTTCAGTTATTATGTGTGCATCATACTTCTATTAGAAATCTGTATCGACCATTACACTCTTAGTTCATAACTGCATTTATTTATTTATTTATTTTTAACATTGTGTTTTGTCATCAAAATTTATTTTGTATATTACCATTTAATTTTTTTTTATCGCCTAAGTCAAGTAAGAATTCAGTTTCACTAGATCAACATTCATTAGGTTTGGAAATTATCACCTTATCCACTTGTGCATTGTAGGGCATTTAATTTCCTTTTCTAGGATTCAAATTTCACTAGATCAACATTCATTAGGTTTACTTTACATCCTTAAGCATGCTTTTGCAAAAAAATTATCTTTTTCAATTAGTTCTTCTTCTTTTCAAGAATTTCTCAAATTAGTAGCTAATATCGTTTCATCTCTTGCATTAGTACTATAGGTCAAATTAGAATTCCTTGCATATTGTCCATTGCTTATTGGTTTTAAATTGTTATTTGCGCTTTCCTACCTTAGAGCTTGTGCACCAAACTGTTCACTTGAAAATTTTGGCCAATTGTTAAGTTGTTCTTTCATTGTTTAATGCTTATTAACTATTATTCTCCTATAAATTGTTAGGTTATAGTTAGCTTTTCTCTCTTGCTTAATTTTGTATGATATAGCTTTCTTTGGCCAAATTAGTGTGTTATTTATCACTTATTTCAAGCTCAAAAATTATAAAATTTTCTTTGTTATAATGGTCAAGTAAAGGTCGGTTTAATTAGATGCTTGTGGGGTGCCTAACACCTTCCCACATTATACCTTGGTCCCTAAACTCTAAAAATCTCTTTCCCATTGGGCAACGGGTCACCAAGAAAACAAAAATGTTTTCTTGAAAAATCCTGGGTTTTTTTAAATTCCCAATTCCAAAAGAATTAAGTGGAGACTCCATCCACTCCACACCTCATTCCACCCCCCTTCGGGTCAAGTAGCCACAATGGTTTCAAAAAAACAAAAAGAACAAGGAAAGGTGAAAGCCGAGCTCAGAGGCTTAGGGTACATCATATTTATGGGCGGGTGGGGGGTCCAAGAAAAAGGTTGTGGTCAATCTTCATTTCGGGGCACATCGTCGCCCCCAATTTGTACATCCTCCACATCAACAGCTTCCTCATCTTTGCCATCCTCTCCTTCCTCATTGGAGTAGGGCTCCTAGTCAAACCGGTTTATCATCTCGGTAGTGTAGGATGAGGTCTTTAGCTTCTTGAGGTCAAACCCTAGGTTCAGAGACCCCACAAGCATATGACATAGCTTGAAGCCTTGACGGAGAGCACCAACACCGGAGTCCTCCCTCTCTTTCTTAAACTCCTAAGAGGTGTGGTACTTGAAGACGCCCTTGGCCTTGGCGGCATGAATCTGCTTAGAGAACTTTGACCTTTGCTCCATGAGCTCGGTCTCCTTATGCTCAAGTTCGATGGCTTGCTCATCAACCTTCTTCACCAACTCAACCACCTTCACCCTTTCCTCCACTAGGTCATTCTTCAGCTCCCAAACAAGTCTAGAGGCCTGCTCAAAGTAACTGTGGGACTCCTCCAAATCCTTGGTCAGAGCCTCATTTGTCTAAAATCCGACTTAGCCTGACCCATTAGTGCATGTGCCAAGGAGTTTGCCTGCAAAGAGAAGCTCAAGAGGATTAGAAGAAGATAAAAGGGGCACATTAAAAGTTAAAGGGTCTAAGAAAACTTACTGCCTTGAGGTGACAGAGTAGCTTGCCACCAACTTGAGCAGGCCTCCATGTAGCATGTGTCACTACCTCCTCCGGGATGATGGCACACTTACTCATCACCAGATAGGGCTGTTCATAAGAAGGCCCAACCCAGACTGACCCAACCCCGAGTCGGTCGGGTTATCTTCAGCACCGGTTGGTTTTGGGTTGTAAAACATCATAAACCGATGGTTCAGATCGGTTTCGGTTTTCTTGTGTGAAAACCGAAACCGACCCGAACTGAACTGACTTAGTAGTTAGTAGTTAGTTCCTACTTCCTAGTTAGTAGTTACAACCTACTTAGTTCCTACTTAACTAAGTTATCTCTATCCTAATTACAACCTAACTTAATTTCTAGTCTTCTAGTTAGGAATAACATTAATGGCAAGTATTGTAAGACAACTAGACAAGGAATTTTTTGGAAAAG
>NW_010729152.1:841029-950204 GCF_000365185.1 Nelumbo nucifera
AATTAGGTGTCCTTTTTTACTTAGATTAGAAGGTTTCTTGAAATATACAAATTTCAGTCTTTTTTCTCTAATACAGTTTGACTTTCTATTTTCTTGATAACTTCTATTATAAGTTTCTAACTTGGTCTACCCCCATTATTGCAATTGAGTTTCTATCAAGCATGGTTGAACTTAGAGCCGAAACCGACCCAAACCGATCCAATCTGACTCAAACTGACCAGGTCGGTTTTGCTTAACACTGGATCGGTTTCAGTTTCAAGTTCAGGTAACCCGACCAGGTCGGGTCGGTTGGAAAAACCTCAGTAAACCGACCCAACCCGACTCGTGAACGGCCCTATCTCTAGAGATGTCAACAAGTCCAGGATCGAGTGCCTTTCCCTAGAGTCAACCTACGAAGTGCTGGTTTCCTCAACTCTAGGGGGCAGGTGACTCTCCTCGAGAGCCTAGATGTCGCAAGATTCTATAGTAGCACCCTATTTCTCCTCGTCCTTGATGAGGTTGACAACCTTGGTATCAACTTGTGTGACCTGTTCGTCAACTATAGCTTGAGGATGCTCGTTGGGGGCTATCTTCCTCTTCTTCATAACCTAGAAAAGCCCCAAGGTTGGTACTCTTGACATGTCTCCCTCACAAGTAAGTTGAAGCAAGCTAAGCTGCCAAGTGAAAAATCAAAGGGAAAAATACCTAAGTCTGACACGATAACCTACCTGGAGGACTCAACCTAGTTTGGATCAGCTTCTCCTTGACTAGAAATTCACTTACTTGCGACCTCCTATTGACTAGGACTTGTACTCTCAACAAGACCTCACCATTCCTTCACAAGGTACATGTAATTAGTGCAATTAAATATCTCTTTTTCTCTGAAGCTCTTTGACGGGTTGTCGAAGCCCTCAGATTTAATTCTAGTCCCACTCTACAATAAAATTGTAGTAACAATGGTACTAGGTCGAATCCCATAGGGAGCAAGTAATTAGTTTCTCAGCCAAGTGCACAATTTAAAGAGTGGGAATTTCAAATAATTAAATTTCTAAACTAAAATAACAATTAACACAAAATAGCAAATAACAATTAACAAGGAAAATTTCAGTATTACCAAACTCTGATCCAAGGATTCAATTTGAGTCAATTGATCACCGATACTAGGCTAAAAATAGCAATCTTGCAATTCAATCATTTAACTTTTAGATTTATTAGGACAACCATAATAAACCTTATACCTTCCTATTTTAATTGACCAAACCCAACATTCAATCAACACTTATCATTAATCGATTGGGCACGATAGCGTTTCATATCAATTAATGATAGCAATAAGTTTTATGAAAGCAGTTAAACCAAAATAAAAATAATGAGATAACTGCAATTATTAAATTTTGTTATATTTATTCCCTTTAGGTTAAAACATGCCAACACATTGGTCAAAGGCTATCACGAACAATTGACCCACAAACATATTAACCTAATTGCTACTTGTACCACTATTCATGACAATTACGGATCACCAAATCATGGATAGCCGTAGGAAGATCAATATTAATTAATTTGTCAGATTAATCAACATCAACTTCCATAAAAATATGCACAAGAATAAACGAATACGTGAATTAAAGGCAAGAATTTAAATTAAGCACATAACCTCATGGTGACACAATTGACCCAAAAATTCCCCTTGAATCAGAAAAGAGAAACTCAGCCACTCATGGTTGTCATCTCCTTGCCGCCGTCTTTCTCTTTTTCTCCATCTTGCTTTGCTTCAAAGATGGATTGATTGAGTGATTGATGCCTAAAGCTAGTCCGTCCCCCACCGAATCATGAATAGCCATAGGAAGATCAATATTAATTAATTTGTCAGATTAATCAACATCAACTTCCATAAAAATATGCACAAGAATAAACAAATACTTGAATTAAAGGCAAGAATTTAAATTAAGCACATAACCTCACGGTGACATAATTGAACAAAAAATTCCCCTTGAATCAGAAAAGAGAAGCTCAACCACTCATGGTTGTCATTTCCTTGCCGCCGTCTTCCTCTTTTTCTCCTTCTTGCTTTGCTTCCAAGATGGATTGATTAAGTGATTGATGCCTAAAGCTAGTCCCCCCCCTTTAGGAGGAGGGGTTGTTTCCAACTCCTTTTAGGAGTTCATTCTCAAAAATAGAAAGTCCTAATTAGTTTTGATCTAATCCTATCCTATCTCTTTTCTAGTAATCTCAATCTTCTTTATCTTTTTAGGATTACATTTGAAATTTAAATCTGATAAGACTCTTTATTCTTGAATTCGAGTTGGATTTCTTTAATAAAATTGGGCTGTTACAAGGCTTTCCTGCGAATTGGCCTTCAGCTGTGAACTGAGCTTCTCTACGAACTTGCTTCGACTTTGGGCCCGATTTTGACCTCGTTGCAGACCAAATCTGTCAAAGCCAGAACATGAAAGTTGTGGAGTTCTTCATTTTCTTTCCGGTGCATCTTGAATCATCACAATCGGAGTCCGGATGTGAGAGTTCTGTCCAAATTACTGAACGGTGCCGAAACTGTGCAAAATCATCCGATAAGCCTTGTTTCCCTCTTGTCGCCTTTTTGTCTGTCCTGAATCGAAATACAAGAGTAATGAGTCCAATTAAGTGTTAATTAAGTATAAAAGACTGAATATTAAGGGATAAAAATATGATAAATTTTATTCTCATCACTCTTTGCTATCAACACTTTCATCACTAACATAAGCATTAAAGTGCCCAACCTGGGTTCATCTCCCCCTGCTACTCTGACTTTTGTTGCTCGATGGACCAACCTCATCATCTGTTTGTCCGAGCTGTCCTCCAGCGGAGAGTTCAGCGAATTTGTGCAACATCATCAATAAAAATAACACTTTTAATAATAGTAACTAAAACATGGTAACTTAAAAAAAATATATATATATCAAATAAGAGCACTGTTATATGAGATGAGTGCCAAACATCGAACTTCGTCCACAAAAGCTTAGATATCAAATAAGAGAACCTTGGCCACCGCCTTCTCTGTTGCATTCTTCCACCAAGTTAATGCCTACAACCGACGGCTTTGCTCTGCTGGCGAATAACAGGGAGCTTTGGTGATTGGTTTTGGGGAGCCGAATCACCGAAAATGCAAAAGAAAATGAAAACGAGTTGTTCCAAAAGTGGGTGTTCCGGTGAACGGTGACAAATCGCCGAAAATCCAAAAAATAATGAGCGGAATCATCTCTGTGAGGTTCTTTTTTGCAACTGAGAACAGAGGTAGGAAAGGTTTGAAAACGATACCGAGAAGAAGAAAAAAAAGAAAGAAGAGAGGGAGAGGTTTGCCGTCACTGTTCGATGCTTTGAGAGGAGGAAGGAGATGAACAGTGCATCTCGTACCCTTACTTGATATATTTTTTTTCTAAAAAAAGTTACCCTGTTCTGAAAATTATATTACAAGTGTTATTTTTATTGACATCAGGGGAGAAAAGTTGTTCCTTGTGGGATAGAATCCCAGGCATGTATTATAGATTCTTTATTTCTACTAAAAAATCTTTAGGTATTTTGGATTCACCATTAATACTGTTACGCTGTGACAAATTCCAGTTAAGCTGCTTTCTAAAATTCTTTTTTAGAAAAAAAGAGATTATCTAGTAGTATCATTACTGGTAGGGTAAGCACACTTAGTAAGCTCATGATTAAAAGCAAATTTTAATGAAATGTAATGATAAATGATATCCACGTAGGAATGAAAACATCATTCAACGGCATCGATTCAGGCCAATTACACGCAAGTGAAACACTTGTAGATTAAAAACCTCATCCATTTGGTGATTGATAAATGGTTCAAATAAATACATAGGAAGCTGGGAAAGAGCGTATAAACAATAGACAGACAGGGTTGGTAGATAATTAATTTAGCTCATGACTTCGTATTAATATTTGGGGAAAGCAAGCGGCACAAGAGGCAGAGTTTAACAACCGAAAGAATAAAAACAGAGGAACAAAGTGAGAGTGAGAGAGAGAGAGAGAGTAGAGAAGAGAAAAAAGAAGGCAGAGATGGTGTTGAGGGTGAATGCACGGCCTTTGACGTTTGTATGTCACTTGTTGGCAATTGCAGCTACGGTAATGGTGTTGGTGTGGTGCATTCACTTCAGAGGGGGTTTAGCCTTCAAAGCCACCAACAAATCTCTCATCTTCAACGTATGCCCCTTCTCTCTCTTAATCTAGCTATCTTTCTACGTCCTTTTTTCTCTTTCTAGCATATTTGTTCTCTCGCTGATCAGTATTATGGAGAGTATGCTGTTTCTATTCTTCTCTGTTTAATTGTAATTTCGAATGCTTATAACTGAATTTCTGGTTTTTCTCTTCTCAATTATTCATTTATTTTTATCTGATGATTATATATAGATCGGCCAGTGCTTTGAGTGATTGATCAGCTAAAACAATAATTACTAAAATGATCATATTTATAAACCTTGTTCCTTCTTTTTCCTCAAACCCTTCACATTTTAGTCTCTATAATTCTTTATTAATACACAGATGACTAATAAAAAAGTGGTTAAAATGTCTGGATTCTTTCACAACCGTTCCATTTTTTTACTTGATTACTATATTTCTGCCAACATTTCTTTTATCTTTTAATTAGTCAAATGCCATTTTCTCTTCTTTTCAGTATGTGCTTGAGCTGATCAGTTCCTTGTTCCTTTCAACTTTGCAGATTCATCCGGTTGTAATGTTAATTGGCTTCATTATACTAGGAGGTGAAGGTAATTTGATGGTGATTGTAACTAAATGCCTATTAATATTTTACATAATCCTTGTTGGATTTTAATCTCATTAGAAATTACGTGAAAAATACATTTGCACACATGTTTTGAAAATTGTTTTTTCTCTTACTAAAACCAGCTTTTAACTTGTCCCACATCGGAAAATTACAAGATTTGTTTTGAATTTTTAAATAGTAAGTTATTTACACTCTTTAGAAATAAAGAGGAAAGTGTGGAGGTTTGCTATTGCGCAATGTGTTTATGCGTGTGTGCGGCGCAATGAGGCGATTTAGAGGCATAATGGCTCGTGAAGGGTGGCGTCTTTGACTTTTGGTGCGAGGCTGATCGTTGATGTTTCAACGGCCATGATTCGATCAAGTGTAATAAAGAGGCACTATTCAAAGTTCACGTATTGGCCTGTATCGGCCAATACATATCATTCTGAGACCCCTCTAATACGCCCCTACAGTGGGTATATCGGGAGCCTGACTGGTTCAGGGGTGGAGGAGCCCTAAACTAGCCCCCTAAACCAGTTTTGAAAAAAATAGAAAAAGGTATTGATTCGCCCGATGTACTGGGCGTATCGATATTTTGAACCTTGGTCATAATTTCAAAATTGTGACTGTTAAATGAGCCTTTTTTGAACCAGCACCTTCCCATGTTCCATGACTTTTCAGAAATTATTTATAAAGCGTGAATCAAACAATTGCACACAAAAGTTTTCGAAACCACTTCTATCTCATAAAAAGGTTTTTTTAGAGACTTTTCAACTTTGCTAGTTGTAGATTCTCACCAAAGACTTTGTTATATCCTATAAATGGATTTGCCTATAACCCAACAATAAATTTAGTGGAACTGAGTGGGAGCAAATAACGTTCTAAGATAATGTCTTTAGACGTGCCTCAGAACTTCTCCTCCAAATTTCAATGACCCCATTTTCCAACAATTCTTATTATTATTTTTTTGAACCATGCAGCCATAATAAGTTATAAAGCTTTTCCTTGGAGGAAAAAAGTGAAGAAAGTGATACACCTTACTCTCCATTTCTTCACACTCATACTTGGTATCGTGGGAATTTATGCCGCCTTCAAATATCACAGCGAGTCTGGCATTATAGCTTGCATTCTTGGATTGGAATTGCAACCATCTGCTTATACGGAATTCAGGTAAATAATCCTTTAATTTAACATTGGAATTGGAACCATGATATATGTGTCTGTAAATACATACTTATTGGTTGCAAACAATCTGGTATTAAAAATAGTGGTTCCTAACTTCCTATGGCAGCACCAGCACCCACAGTAAGCAATTAATGTTGGCAACGTCGAGGCAGAGGCTACAATTAGGGGTATTAATTGGATCGTATTTGGTTCAATCCGATCCGGTCCAATATGTATTCATTACAAATGGATCGGGTTCAATTCAATCTAATGAATATTTTGGATCATTTTAAACGGTTTAATTTAATGTTTAGACTGTCCAATCTGTTCAAATTGATTTAATTTAAAGTTCTAATCTGAACCTGGTCCATTCACACCTGTATATTATCTTCTATAATGGACCGGATATTATTTTAATCTGACCCAATACAATATAAATTCATATAGATGGATTAGGTCCAAACCAATCCAATAAATACTTTGGACCATTAAATCTTAACTAGTCCAATTCAATATGTTATATTGGTCCATCCAATCAGATCAAGTTGATTTGGATTTGGGCGGGGTCCAACCTAAAACCAGTCTATTGACACCCCTAGCTAGATGGGGCACAAGAGGTATTGAGACGGTGTTTACGGGTGCAAATGGATTGGATTAGATCTTTTTCAAAAGAATCTATCCATTTGAGACCCCAGTCTACTTCGGGATTGTTTGGTCATCCCTAGCAAATACATACATACATTAATCGGGTTCAGATTGGGTCAAGATGGATGACAAAAGAAAAAAACCCATCAATCGATCCGGTCTTATATTGGGTTGGGTCAACCAGAGTTGCACTTGCGCCCCTAATTAAGCATCGATCCCTCCCGTTTTTCTTTGCCCTTCTTGATCGTCTGTATCAGACTATCAGTGTTTTGAATGAAGTGATGAGAGGAGCAATTGCAGTGGATATACGGATTCATGGTGTTCATGTACCCGGGTGGATCATCTGCGGTGAGAGGCGGGTCTCTCCCTTGGCATGTGCTGTTTGGAACGTTAGTGTACATGTTGGGGGTGGGCACGGCTGCACTAGGCTTTCTGGAGAAACTCACATTCCTGGAGGACTTGGGCCTCTACAAGTACGGGCCCGAGGCTTATCTTGTCAATTTCACCGCCTTGGTTATGATATTATTTGGAGCCTTGGTAGTATTGTCTGTTGTTTCTCCCGCACATGTACAACATCACTTCACCTATTCATCTCTCTAGTACTACTGTCTTTACTTTACTCACCTGTTCTATTTAACAACTGATTAAGCCTTGCAATTTGTTGATTTGTATTGATGCCCTCGTATTAGGAGGTGCTCTATAGTCTATTTAGTGGTTTTTCTCTGTCAAGATTGATTTCCACTCTTTTGTAGTTGGGGTTTGAACTTATAAATTTTATCTAAATCTCCATAAAATAATTAAAATTTGCAATGACAGGATATTTTGGACATTTCACTTCCGATGTCCCTCGTAGAATTTGAGTAGGATGAGTAAAGGGAGGGGCATCCGGAATTTTATGTGATAGGCATGGTTGGTCACATGCATATAAGATCATTTATCACATTTGTTAGAACAAGTGATAAATCGAAATGAATTTGGGTGAACCTAATACGAAATGATTCAAATACCCATAATTTAATAATTGATATGACACTGAATGGAATTTAATGGAAAAAATAGGATTCATGTACGTAGTAACCCCATCATATGGTTGGGACAAGGCTGATGATGATGATTCCAAGTTGAGTACTTTTTATGAGTCTGGGTCACCTACCAACAAAATACATTCCAACAACCTACCAACATGATCTAACACCGCATATCTCATACATGTCGGGTCCTATTTTTATAATGGGTCCAGTCTTATAGTGAGATTTGGCAGGAGATTCCAACACTTTCCACTTGTTCAAAAGTAAGTTTTTCAAAGTCAACATGCTGTTTAGGTAGACTTCTACTTTTATGTTTTATATTAATACTCTCAAAGAAATAAAAAAGAATAATCCTACTTTTAATTTTTTTTATTGCATTTTTTGTGTTGTGAATTGGATTTGGGAAAATGTATTTCCACAGCATGCTTTCTTTAGTACAAAGCAATAACATGCGTTTGGGTACAATAACATACTCTCATGCTTTGACATCAGAGCATTGATGTGTTTTTTTATTTTTGGAAAAATTCCCGATTAGTACCTTGTACTTTGGGTCTAGTACCACTTTGGTCCTTGAACTTTAAAATGCGACAATTTAGTATCCAAACTTTCAAAACAGGACAATCCAGTCAGTAGCTGCTGTTAACTAATTGTTAATCAGTCGTTATATAGCACTTCAAAAAGACACAAATGTCCTTCAAGTGTCGTGTAATTTTTTTATCAACCATCCAAACAATGACAAAAAATTAACAGTCTCAAATCCTTGCCTCTTCTATTCAAGAAAGTTGGGGTCAACAGAATGCCCACTCAAACGTGACCCCAACTTTCTTGAATGAAAAAGGCAAAGATTTGGAACTGTTAATTTTTTGTCAACGTTTAGATGGTTGAAAAAGAAAATTAAATAACACTTGAAGGGCATTTATGTCTTTTTCAAATGCCACTTAATGACTGGTTAATAACTAGTTAACGACAATACTGGATTGTCACGTTTTAAAAGTTTGGTTCTTCAATTGTCGCATTTTAAAGTTCGGGGACCAAAGTGACAGTATTAGACCCAAAGTATAGGGTACTAATTAGGAGTTTTCCCTTTTTTTGGTAGAAAGTGGATGGATACACATATTAAGCATTCATAAGTTAAACGTGGAGTTCTATAAGGCCATGTGGCTATCTGTTAATTTTCACATTGTCAAACAATGTATGCCACACGGCCAATTGTTGTTTAACCATTTATTAATTTTGTTAATTATCTAATCATTTTACTATTTATTTTATTATTTTATGACTTATTTAATTAGTCATTTCATTAGTAGGTTAATTACCTTTATTAATAATTCAATAATTTATTAATTAATTATTTATTTGTTATGAAACATATGTTGCTAATATTTTTTCCTAATTATTTAGGTATTGTCCCTATTCTATTAAATTAATTCATTAACTATTTCTAATTTTGTTAGTTGGTTCATTGTTTTTCTTAAGTATTAAGTCTTTTCCCTATTTTATTAAATTAATTCATTGGTTATTTATATATTTTTATAATTATTTAAGCATTTCATATATATATATATATATGTTTGATTATTTAATTAATTTTTAATCATTTTAATACAAAAAATCATGGTTAATTATTTTTGTTATTCATTAAATGATTTATTAAATATTTTATTATTTTTATAACAATTCATTTATTATATGACATATGTTTAATGTTTTACTTAGTTATTTAAATATTTTTTCTTGTTTTAGTGAATGATTTTATTAATTAATCATTTTTTTATTAATGATAAGATGGTTTCATGTATGTGCTCCTCATGTGATCACTTGAAACCCATAGTAAAGCATTGACCAAATGCACAAAGTCAAGAAATCTGATTTTATACTTTTGGGTATTTTGGTGCTTTATTACGTACTTTGGAACACATATTTATATTAACGAAACACTCAAAGGTAATTTTTATATAAGATTCACTTCATTAAACAAAAAAGTACTTTTATAAAGTACATCCGAACAACACCTTGTGGTAAAGCCATGACCATACAGAAGATCGACAGAACAACACCTTGTGCTAAACATAACTCATAGGTGGATTGGGAAAGGTCCACTTTTGAAAACCAACATCAGGTTTCTATTGGGAACACTCCTAATCCTGATCCTCTACCCACAAGAGCCTACATACTACAACTGCACATAAATTGTCTTTAATATCAAGCTGTTAAGAAACAGGGTTGGTTGTCCTCAGTTAGATTTGTGCTTTTCAAACGAAAATTTCTTATATGGGGTAATAAGTACCATGGTTTTCAAAATCGGACGGGACCAGACGGTCAGAGTGGAAAAATAGGGAATTGGTTAGGTGATCGGTTTCGTTTTACTCCATAACCCTTATTTTTTTAAAAATTGTTGGATTTAGTTAGCAAAACGTTAATCTAGGTGGTCGAAAGGTTCAAACCATCCAACAGTTTAGGCAATTTTTAGTTTTTTTTTTTTTTAATTTTTTGTCAGAATAAGTCATTCATTTGATTCAAACAGTCATACCGTTTAACTCGAAAATTGAACCCCTGACCGATTCATTATCCGATTCGATTTTAAAAACCTTGGTTAGTACACGAGATAACCTATCCATTAATACGCCTATACTATATGCCTAAGAGATAGCTAAGCTGCATTCTAAAAGTCTTGATTTAGAAAAAGACTATCTAGTGGTAG
Source organism: Nelumbo nucifera (assembly GCF_000365185.1). The sequence continues at coordinate 851,306 of NW_010729152.1, forward strand.
GGTTAGCACATAATTAAAGGCAAAGTTTAATTTAGAATAATGATAGAGCCCATCCATTTATGCATGAAAGTATCATTCTACGACAACAGTTCAGGAAAGATACACAGATCGATGGAACAATGGTTTTCAAAACCGGACTGGACCGGATGGTCAGACCAGAAAAACCGGTAATCAGTTAGGCCCTCGGGTCCAGTTATACTATAAACTGGCGATTCCTTAAAAACCGTTGAAAAAGTTAGAAAACCGTTGATTCGGGTGGTCGAACCATTAAACCGTTTGACCCGGGCAGCGGTTGCGGATTATATTTTTTATTTTCGTTGATTTAAATCAAATAAAAAACCAAAAAATAAAATGACCCCTATATCCCTGACCCCAAATATTAGGAATGCTTAGGGTTCGAATGACCCCATTTTCGTTCTAACCTTCCCTCTTCTCAGCCCTCACACCCAACCGACCACGATCTACGGCGTTCGATGGCAATACACAGCGACGACGACGGTTCACGGCGACTGGCGACCGGTGACCGATTTGCAGCGGCGGCTGGCGATTTTGCAGCGGCGTGCGGGGGTTTCTAGCGGCAATAACAGTTGTAGGCTTGCAGCAGCACTTGCAACGGCAATCACCTGCGACCAAGCCCAAGCCCACCGTCACAGTCACACCACCATTATCGGCGGTGGCCATCTTTGTTGCTGGTGCCATGGTAGGGGCAGTGATAGCCAAGCTTGAGCATGTCAAGGAATTCATAGCTCAAAAACGCAGAAAATTTGCAACACCAATTAGCCCAGAAGCTGCTGCAGTGCGAACCATCAAAAACTTGCGTAGTTTCCAGTATATTATTTCACTTAGCCTGCCTCTCCCATGACTTTCCGGACCAACCAACCCGAATCTGCCCTCGCAAGTCTCTCTGCATTTTGGGAGCAGAGCATGCAAAATCGAGCAATGGATCTTAGAAGCTTTGAACGACACGACTCTTTCTGCACTGGCATTTGAGTTGTCTCACCTCCTCTTTCAATCGACACACTCGACGTAGATAACTCCGGTGGCCCTGGCTTCTGCCTCTATCAAGCTTCCCCAAGAACCCATTTTTCAGGATCTGTCTGGGCCATGATCTTTCTGAGCCTCTTGCAAAGACCTTTGGTGTTTGGAACCTTATTGACAGTGGTGGCAAYTTCAAAACTGGATATGTTCTGGTTCTTCCGATGATACAAATTACAAGCTTGACTGATTTTCTGTTGCTTCCTGACTTCCTGTCACTGCCCCGTTGGTTGCCATTAACGATTTAATTGAGCGTTTAGTCCTTGGCATTAGAATCTTGGTCATCGTGACCATTGTTGAGCTCATCCGCACACATGCTGTGATTCACCTTCTTTTGTCGCTTGGCATTGGATTACCTTTAGTTCTTTTTCATGCAGTCTATGGAGTTAGAGTTGATGATGAGGATTTCCATTGAATTCAGTCTCAGATTCTCAATTTATGGATATAAGATGATCTAGTGTTCTACTAAGGCCCTCCAACAATGTCATAGTCATTTAATAATCTGTTGGTTTTAAATTTTATTCATGTTGGTTTCCTTAATTGTTAATTATTTAGATAGTTTTATTTTTCTATATTTTTTTATTTTTTTTTGTGTTTTTTCTGTATTTTATTTTTATATTTTTTATGTATTTTGTATTGTATAACTTTTGTATTTAGATAGTTTTATTTTCTATATTTTTTCTGTTTTTTTTTTAATTTTATGCTATTTTTTTATTATTTATAAATATATTTTTATTTTTAATTTATTTATGATGTCACAAGTCAAACCGTTCGACCCAAACGGTTGAACCGCTTAACCGGAAACTGGTCCCTTGACCAGTTCTGTTTTCGGTTCGTTTCTAAAAACCTTGGATGGAACACGTAGGCATTGTAGATTCTCATTCATTTGACCTCCACGTACATGGTGATTGATAAATGGTTTGATAGTGATTAATGAACAAAAATATATCTATATCTATATTTTTATTATTATAAAAAGTATGAAACTTTTAGTTGACCAAAATAACCCTATTATTTAGTTTGGTCCCTCTCTAATTGTGAGGGCAGAAAATGTAACGTGAACTATTTTTTGCTGGGAAAATCTATGATGCAGAAAAGATATGGTATGGGAAGAGTTTTGACCAATCAAAATCCACCCATGAATTTTGATAAATAATACCTAATTGGCTACCACATTTATGATTCCAGTTAACTGGTCAGAAGTTTTTCAGATATCATATCTTTTCTATATCATAGTCGAACCCTTTTTTCCTTTAGTCAATGTCTTCTCATTAAATTTTATATTTAAGGTATTAAATTCCATTATCAACATTGGATCTAATCCCAACAAGGGTCCTTACAACAAGTCCCAACAGTCACTACCGTTATACATTGAGAACATCTCACCATGGAAAACAAGGGAGATGCTCCTAATCCATTGCTGCAAAAGCTGTTAGGACCAGTTGTTTGGACCCTATGTTGGGACTTGATCCAAACTCATTATCTTTCATTGAATGTTATTCTTCCCTAAAATGCTCCTATTTTAGAATTTGGATAATCCCTAATTGTGAGGGTAGAAAACTACAACTTTTCACCTCATTCAATTCCATGTTATTAAGTCTTATATTTAAGGTAGTAACTCCAATTCTTTCCCATTGAATCCTATTCTTATATTTTTTTTTCTTACCAATAAATTCTATCAATTAGATCTATATCGAATACTTGTAACAAAATGAAACCTATGTTTTTTTTTTTTTTTTTTTTAAATCAACAAAGAAATGAAACCATTTCTCGGTGTTGGTGGTAAGGAATTGAACCACCTAGGTCATACGGATGAATCCTTGATCTCTTAGTTGAATAATAAAACTGAAAATAGAAATAAACACAAAAAGTTAAAAGATTGTAGAAACATGGGCATGTATATCTAATATTTTATATTACTGATATTAAAGAAATAATGTGTGATAAACAATAATTGTTTATATTGTTGTTGGGGACGGCATATAAAATTTCAAATTGACCTAAAAAATGATATTGCTTTCATATTTTATGTGCGGGTCAATAGTTCAACCTTTTGGGTCAAATGAATCAATCCTTGATGTCAAAATAAAATAATAAAAACTTACAAAGACAAAAGACAAAATAAAATATGAAAAAAGTACAAATTTCACTAATATTTTATACTAATAATATTAAAGAAAAAATAAGTTTGAATAACAAAAATTGGTTTTATTAATGATGAAAATGAAATACAAATCTTAAAGCAAATTAAGCCAAAAATGAAACTGTTTTCCTATTTGTCAATGAGTTAATAGTTTAACCTTTCAGGTCAAATGTACCAACCTTTCAGGTCAAATGTCATTAGGTTGTTCCACGTGTCCGCATGCTAACAGGTCAAACCAATTTACCCCTCATCAATTGCCCCCCACTCCGGTCTACGGGTCAAACCTGACCGACACAACTAGCTCAACTTTAGGGCTAGATCACATCTTGAGAAGGCGCGAACGTCACCCGGATCATAAACTCCATGGACGTCAAACACATGCTGAACCAAATTCGACCTCGAAAGTCAAGCGACCGCCCTCCTGGGAATCATCAAATCCAGTTGATCTAAGTCGTCCGTGATCAGTTATACCGACTATAAATAGGGGCTTTAGGGGCCCATTACTCTTCGTCCTATTTGAGCTCTCGCACTTGGAGGTCGCGCATTGTCTTCAGTGTTGCCAGTTCAGTCTTCGGTTTTCGAGTTTGGTCTCCTTTCTTTAGGTAAGCCATGTTTCTTTGTTCCAGTTTGCTCTTTTCCTTTGTTTAAATCATGCCGAGTAGTAATCCTTCTAAAGAAGAGAGGGTGGGGTCCGGTCTGGCCGAGGTGGGTACCTCAGTTCAAGACCAGCGAGGTTTCCATAAAAGGGCTTCGTCTTCTCGTTGAGTAGCTAGCCCTAGAGAACCAAATCACTTTGGTCCTTCTCGGATGACCTCCGAGGAGGTTAGCACCTTGGCTGCTCCGTATAAATTCCCTGAGCGCTACGGATATTATCTTCCTTTGCAGGGCTTCCCTTGGGATCATGATGATGAAGAGATAACTGTCTTTGAAGAGCACTTGAAGGCTGGGCTCTACTCTCCACTTCACCCTTTCATCCCCAAGGCCTTAAAATATTATAACATCACTATCGATCAACTTCACCTTAACTCAGTTTGTACTTCGGTCGACACCATTTCCATTTTCTTCGACTTTGGCCTATCACTAGATATGAAGACCTTCAGCTCGGTCTACCACATTAAACAGAACCTTGCTAGTGCCCCGAACAAGTATAGCTATTACATGTCCTACCGACTTGGATATAAACTTCTTCATGAGTTTCCTTCGAAGGTCTTGGCTTGGGAAAAGGAGATACTTCACTCTTGCTGTTGACGGGGGGTGGCCTTTCCCAACCCAATGGAGGCAAGGTATCAAAGACACTCGGGACCAACTAGATGAAAAAATGCAAGCTAGGATGTGGGACCTAGCAGAGTTCGGGCAGAGGCTGAATGATTATCTTTCTGAGGAGAAGTTGGTTAAGGCTGGACTAAGTCCTCTAGGTAAGTCGTCACCTCGGGTGCGGGTACTTCGTCTTTGCATTGCTTTGTTGTATGCTGTCTTGACTGACTTCGACTTGTCTTCTTGTAAGCATTATGGCAGATTTATCATCCACGAGACTTTTCTCCGACATGCAATAGAAGAAGGGAAAGAGAAAGTCCCACTATAATTCTTCTTGGGCACCGACTATTGAGACCATCGCTGCTACTGTGCCTATTGCACCCACTCCGACCGAGGAGGTCTCGTCGTTAATTTGGATGAAGAGGATTAGGAAGAGAGATCGCCGCCACATCTGCCCGAGTGGCCCAAGCTCCCGAAGTCCAACCCAAACGTCTCGGGGAGAACACTTCTAATGAAGTCCCCGAGGAGTGCTAGAGTATCATGGATGTCTGGACCAGCCTCACCAAGAGCAAGGAGACAACCTTCCCAAATGACATAGCTAGGTTCACCACCAAGATGAAACCTGCTGAAGTGGATGCTAAGATATTGCGATGCCTTATGGTGGTAAGTTTTCGAACTCTTTGCTATGTTGTCTCCGAGGTGCTTTTTTACTTCTAGTACTTAATAAAATTTTCTTCTTTTTATTTCAGGCCAACTCTATGATCCACGCCATCATGAGGCAATCCGAACAATAGATTGCCCAGGCTGAAGGAGCCAAGACCGCGACAACTGAATATCGGTCTCGGGTGGAGAGGTGCGTTGATGTCATCGACAAAATGAAGAGTAAGATGGCAGCGAACCGCGAGCGCATCGAGAAGCAGGAGCTCGAGATTGAACAGCTGCATGGACTACAGGAGGAGGTAGAGAGATTGAAGAAGGAGATCGAGGAGCAAAAGACTACCTTTGCTGAGCATGAAGCTATCCTCCTCGACGGGTTGGGATTTGCCAAGACCCTCACCATCAAGGAATATAAGGCCTCCCTAGCATACAACAATGAGATACAGGACCTCGGTACCACAACCTTCCGCAAAGTTTTCAAGCTCTACTGTATGCTAATGAGGTTAGTGTGCCCCAAGAGTGACCTCAGACCCATCACTACCATGGCCTACACTCGAGAGATGGTTAGCAAGGTTGATGAGGACCCTGACTCCAAGGAGGAGGAGAGCGACGAGGTATTCATGGAGGAAGCCGATCTGGACTCCACAGTCGAGGGTGCTATGGAAGTTGACATCGCCAGAGATGATGCCACTACCACTAACAACAAGGATGGGGGCGAGGAGCTCCATGATGTATGACTACCCGCTTTGCCTCTTTTCTTGGACCTCCTATTGTACAAACATTACTCACCAAGCCTCCGAGCCCGACCTAGTGAATTCCCCCCCCCCTTTTTTTACAACTCACATGTACAAAATTTTTTGAAGTAATGAAAATATAATTTCTCTTTTACCACATCGTGTACAATTTATCCTTTTCCACCTCGCGTACAATTGTTTCTGAAGTTCTAAATATTTTTCTAAGTGTAGGTTTGCTCGAGATGCATAACTTCCAGAATGGCTAGGCATAGTATGGGTGTAACCTGAAGTGACTGTGTGCCAAGGCAACTAAGCATAGTATGGGATATACTTGAACTACCTATGCGCTAACAAGGAATAAATAAAGATGCACCCGAACTGCCCGTATGCTTAAAAGCGACTAGATCTTACTTTATTGCGGTGCTGGGGTCATTACCAACTCGACACAAGGGCCCTTTGGCTTAGAGTGACTCAACGTCCACTCTTTGATACATGATTTAGATGTGCGGCTATACCAAGTTACCGAAGTGGGTGGTCCTCCATACTTAGAATAATTTTGATGTGGCAGATGCTTGACTTCTGAGCTCATAGTTAGTACTTCCTTAGGTTATTGACATTCCAAGCGTGGGGTACCTGCATCCCTTCCAATGTCTTGAGCTCGTACGTCTCTTCACCGAACACCCGTCATACTTTGTACGGACATTCCCAGTTCGGTCCCAACTTACCTACATTGGGCTCAGGTACCATGACTTTCCAAAGTACAAGGTCGCCGACTCAGAAGTGGCATCATTTGACTCGAGCATTGTAGTACCGAGCTACCCTTTGGTAAGCTGTAGTTCAGATATAGGCTAGGTCGCACACTTCTTCAATCAGGTCAAGGTTGGTTCGTATCTCATCATCATTGGCCTCCTTGTCATACACTTCTAACTGCAAGGTCGGTACTTCGATCTTGACTGGGATGATGACCTTTGTACCATACGTCAGGTTGAAAGGGGTCTCTCCGGTTGTAGTCTTGATGTTAGTTCAGTAGGACCAAAGGACGCTGGGCAGTTCGTCAGCCCACAAACCCTTAGCTCGAGAAAGCCAAGTTTGAGTCCGTGGAGGATTTCCCTGTTTGTCACCTCGGCCTGTCCATTCTCCTGTGGATGCACCACCAAAGTGAAATTCTGTTGGATCCTCATCTCAGCACACCAATTCTGGAACTTTATGTCCTCAAACGAATTCCCGTTGTCGGATATCAACACCTTCGGGAGTCTGAATCTGCATACGATATTCTTCCAGAAGAAATTTTGTATGTTCTGAACTGTGATGGTCACCAATGGTTCAGCCTCCACCCACTTCGTGAACAGATCGAGGATGTCTTCACCTCACTGGGCGAAGGGCCACGGGCTGGTTAGATACTTCAGGTTGGTAGCAGACTAGTGAAGTATGTTGGCGTGCCTCTGGTAGTTGTCATATTTCCGGACGAGCTCAAGTGCATCCACTTTCATTGTAGGCCAGTAGAATCCTTGCCTGTGCTTTTTGGGTGAGTGCCCTGCCCCCAAGTGTCCTCCACAAAGACATTCATGGATCTCGTATAGCACCCGACTTGCTTCTGATGTCACAAGCAGCATAAGTAGGGGACCGTAAAGGGTCTCCTATACAACTGCTCACCAATAAGGACATAGCGAGCTGACTAACACTCTACCCTCTGAGTTGCGTTACGGTCTGCTAGTAGGGTTCCATGGAGCAGATAGTCAACAAGCAGATCAATCCAGCTCGGTTCTGCTATCAACACAGGAGCAACCTCTTCTGCCACCCTCACAATGCTAGATCACGATAGGTCTTCAATGTACACCGTCCTCATTGTGATGTCACTTATGTGAGCTAGCTTCGAAAGCACATCAACCTTAGCATTCTCTAATCTTGGTACTTGCCGGATGAACCAAGAGTGGAAGTCGGGTAGGAGCTCCCTCACTTTGGCCAGATAAGCCATCATGGTGGGTTCTCGAGCCTCGTACTCACCATTCACTTGGTTCACGACCAGCTGAGAGTCACTACATACCAAGACGTCCTTCGTACTGACCTCCTTTTCCAACATCAGCTTGGCTATCAGTGCCTCGTACTCTAACTTTACCTCGCTTGGCCCATAGAATATGAGTCCGACTCCGCTTCCTCGCTGATTAGACGAGCTGTCGACGTGGAGGATCCAGGGCTCCTCATCCCAAGTTGGGGTCTCCCTAGCCTGAATGGGTGCACGCTAGTTGATGCCTCCAAAGTTTTAGTCGGCTCAGTCACCTTAGGGTCTGGTGTGCTAAACGTACACTCGGCGACGAAGTTAGCCAGGACCTATGCCTTTAATCGCAAGGCGCAGCACAAACCAGATGTCGTTTTTGCTCAGCTCGATGGCCCACTTTGTGAAGCATCCTGAGACCTTAGGCTTCTGAAGAACATGAACATGCCTAAGAGGTCTATCAGTTAAGACGACAATGGTGTGGGCTTGAAAGTAGGGGCGTAGCTTCCAAGCTACTATGACTAGTGTGAAGGCTAGCTTCTTGATGTCGGGGTACCTGGTCTTAGTTGCCTACTAAACTTTACTGATGTAGTAGACAAGCCTCTGGACCTAGTCTACTTCCCTTACTAGTACTGAGCTGACTACCTTGTCACTCGCAGAGAGGTAGAGTTTTAGCTCATCTCTAGGTTCAGGTCGGGTCAATATAGGTGGTCAACTTAAGTATTTCTTGAGCTCGTCGAACGTGAGTCAATTCGGCTAGCTAACCATTGTACTTCTTTTATTGACTTAGGTGATCTCATATCTAAGATAGCCTAGATTTTTTCCAGGTTGGCTTCGATGCCATGTTGATGCACTATATAGCCAAGGAACTTGCCCGACGTGACCCTGAGACACACTTGTTCGGGTTGAACTTCATGTTATATTTTCTTAAGATTTGGAAAACACAATTTAAATCATCAACAAGAGAGTTTGAAAATTAGGTCTTCACAACCATGTCATCTACATAGCATTCAATTTTATTGCCTATCAAAGGGTTAAACACTTTATTTACAAGGCATTGGAAGGTTGCTCTAGCGTTTTCAGTTTAAAGGGCATGATTTTAAAACAGTACAATCCTAACTCAGTTACAAATGTAGTCTTCTCCTGGTTATCTAGGTCCATCCAGATTTTGTTGTAATCAGAGTAGGCGTCCATAAAGCTTAGTAACTCATGCCCCGAGATCGCGTCTACTAGGTGGTCTATTCTAGGAAGTGGGAAACTATCCTTTGGGTAGGCTCTGTTGATGTCGGTGTAGTCGATGCATATGCACCACTTGCCATTGGCCTTCTTCATGAGCATAGGATTAGCTACCGGATTGGCTACCCAGCTCGGGTACTGGACCTCTCTAACGAAGTCTACTACAAGGAGCTTCTTAACCTCCTCATCTACTATCCTCTACCTCTCTAGGGCGAGGTTTCTTTTTCTTTGCCTAACTAACCTGACTAAAGGGTCCACATTAAGTTTGTGACTAATCATAGTTGGGTCTATACCGGACATTTCTACTGTTGACCATGCAAAAACATCTAAGTTTTTAAGTAAAAAACTTACCAGTGTAGACCGGAGTGGTTTGTTCAGGCGAGTGCCAATCTGGATAGTCTTCGTGGGCTCGGTATCGGAGACCAGGACTAGGACTGTATCCTCCATCGGTGTAGCTTGCTCATCGGTATGCTAAGGGGGGGGGGGCTCCAGCTCAACGTCATCTGCCAGCTTCGCTTTACTCTTCAGCGTCGCGACGTAGCACTTCTGAGATTCCAGTTGGTCGCCCCATACGACCCCCACTCCATACCTCATCGGAAACTTCATCGAGAGGTAATAGGTTGACACCACCGCACGTTGGGCATGCAAGATGGGCTGACCTAAAATGGCGCTATAGGGGGACGGGGTGGTAACCACCAGGAAGGTGTGCTCGAACCGGACGGTATTGGGCTTTGTTCTTGCTGTTACTGAACCTTAATCCTGTCGAGGGGCTTTACCACATCTCCGCTGAAAAATGACAAGAGGCACGCTTATCGGCTGTAGGTCCTTCCGGTCCAACTCCATATTTTCGAAAACCTCCAAGAAAATGATATCCATCGAGCTTAATGAGTCGACCAGAATCTGCTTTACCTCGAAGTCATTGATTATCATCTTGACAATGAGGGCATTATCATGCGGATATTGGATCCTTCAAGCATCATCCTCAGTGAAGTATATAACTTCCTAAACTTAAGGGCACTTCAACGAGTTCTCATCTACATGCTCCAACTCTCAGACTGCATTTTTACCCATCGCCGTGTTGCAACCTACAACTGTCGGCCCTCCGGTGATCATGATAATCACCCCGTGGATCAGTCTCTCTGGTGCTAGTGGATCCTGAGCTGGCTAGTCGCAGTCATGTTGCCTACTCAACTCTAGTGCATCCCTATGCTGCTCGGCAGGTCAGTTACCTTTATCGTTGTGCTTTACAAACTGGCTGAGATAGCCATGATGGATCAGCTCCTCGATCTCTATCTTCAAGTTTCGGAAGCTTTCCGTGTCTTGACTGATGTCACGGTGGAAGTGATAGTACCGGTTTGGGTTGTAGTTGGTTGGATCTCCTCTCATCCTGTGTGGCCACTTGACATGCTCAGTCATCTTGATCTGCATTAGTATCTCGCCCCGCTTTGCATTCAGGGTGGTGTGACTGCGATTCTAGACTAGGGGGTTTTGGATCGCCAACTTGATCGAGAACCTCGGCGCAGTGACCTGTTCTTTCTAGGCAATCTACTTCGCTTGTTGCGAGGTGACCTGCTTCTTTGGCGCTGGTGCTTGCTGCTACTTTCTTCCTCTTCCCGGCCTACTGCATCTCTAACCGAGATCCAAGAGCCTCCTCCGCCTTTGTGAACTTGCGGCTTCAGTAAGGAACGCCAACATGGAAGTTGGGGGGTTGAACTTGAGCTACCAATGTAGATTGGGGTGGCAGACTCCCTTCACTGCCATGGTGAGCTTCATAGCCGGGTCGAGATTTGGTACTTGGAGCCTCTGAAGGTTAAATCTTTTTATGTAGTCGCTGAGAGGTTCATTTTCTTGTTGGACCACGTTCAATAAATTGGTGGCTAACTTCGAGCACCTCTTGCTTGTAGCGAAGTGCATGGTGAAGAGTTCCATGAACTGACTTCAGTTTTATATTGACCCGGGGGGCAGTGCCCGGTACCACAATTTTGTTGTACCTCTAAAGGTTGTGGAGAAGGCCATACAGAGACAGACATCATCTGCTCCATGGAGCAACATCAGAGACTGGAAACTATCGCTGTGGTTGATCGGGTCAGTCATCCCATTGTACGTCTCCAAGTTGGGTGCTTTGAAGTTTTTCGGCCATGGAGTTTTTCGGTCATTGGCAGCGAGGTTGGCTGCACAGTGACCGAGTTGACCTCTCCCTTCTTCTCCTTCTCAATCTCCTTCTCCTTCTATGCTGCTGTATTTTTCTAGTCTCTTCAATCATACTACATAATGAATCCATTTTCTTTCAAGTAAGAAATCTTCTTGTACTCGGTTTCAATGGGATACTACCATTTCTTGACAATAACCAACACAAATGTCACCACAAAATTTAGTTCCTCCAGCTCAGTTTAAAACCTTTTCAGATTAGGTCAAAATCATTGTTAAATGACTATTATGAGCTTACAGTCCGTAGATGCATCAGTAAAATAAAGTGGAGAAGTTGGGACTGTATGTATAATTATTCAAGCCAACATGAAACCAGTAAAAAACCATTCACATGAACCACTTGCAATTCAAGCACAGAAGCTGGGATTGACAAGGTCCTGGTCACTGAATCTGGGCAACAAGGCATGAAACTTTCTTAGCAGAGAGAAGAGAAAAAGTTACTTTATCTAGAAGGGGACTAAAGGAATGTTGCAGAGTGCATTGAAAAGAAATGTTGGACCTGGTTTCTACCAACATTAAGAGAATGTTTCAACAAATTCTCAGGTAAAATGATTGTCATGTCGGGTTTCAAAAGAGTACTAGGCAATGGATTCTATTGCCAACAAAGAATATGTTTATAACTCCAATGTGTACTTGTCCAATCAGGCAGAAATTTTGTATTCATTATATTAGAAGTTTCTTATGGGGGTGTGTGGATTGTGGACCTGTGTTTGTATGCCTAGCTCTCCCTCCTACCTACGAAAAGACTATAAGAAACATGTGGAACATTTCTTTGGTAGGTTATCAATTGTTTTATTTCTGGATATAAACCATGTTAGCATTATGTACTGTATTTATGTCTTTAGTTATTTTATGTACTGTATTTACTTCATATAGTTCCTTTATTTATTTATTAAAGCTATGTAGATCTGATGCAATCTATTGGACATTTTGGTTCAGGTTATAATTTATGCAGTGCTGTATTTAAAGTTGAGCAGAACTTGGATTTCTACCGGAGTCAATCAGGAGAATAAAGCACAAAGATTATTAATTAGATATCTTAAATTATGATAGAAGTGGAAAGAAAGGAAGAGATTCATCAATACAACTGATGTTAAAGATGGACAGAGATCTTGGAGATGCCACCTTCATGAGACCTCTGCACCTAAGGATAAGGTTGGAGTGTCGCGACCATCTAGTGCCTGATAGATCGAAAGAGGTAATCTTAATTGATTCTTCTCTCGAGGTTAAAGTGTCTGTTGATTATCTGATTTTTGTTGCTTTCAATTATCATTTTAGACTGTTGTATTCTATGTAACTTTTGTGCAATATGCCTAGTTATTAGAAAAATTCATTTTAATCAAGTAATAGTAGTTTTGCTTTAACTTTGTTTTCTGACATATACTTCACAATGGAGTGTTAGTTGATTTAAAATTCTTAGAGCTGCCGTAACCAGACTGTTGGCATTGGGCTGCAAGTTATATTGGTACATCCCAATAATCTGATGTAATAATAATATTTAAGGTTTTAAAAGGCTAGAGGAAGCAAGGTTGTTGGGTCTTAGAGAGGTGAGAGAGAGAGAACAACTTATTTCTTTGGGTTTTTTACCCTATTTCTTTTAGGGTAAAAAACTTATGGATACTCTGAGTTTTCATCAATTGACTTAAACATACCTTGAGTTTTTCAAATGGATAATATACCTTATGGCCATAAAAGACTTTTTTACTCTTAATCATCCTTCAAATTTTCAAAGAATCAGAAGGCACCACCGAACAAACTTTTTTACCCTTCTCTCTCTCCCCCCCTAATTTTAGAATTAGAAAACTCAACTAAGATTGGGGTTGGTGACATCAATCTGTTAACAAACAAAATAAGTGTTAAACCCTAAAGAGAAAATTAAGCCCAATGAGGGCCTTGTTTTAATTTGTATTTTGCAAGATGAACCCCACTGGCCTACTCTTAACAATCTGATCCGTATATGAAAATAGGATAAAGCATTTTACATTTACTAAATTCCTAATCAATTTGGAAAGATAAATACAATAAACTGAAATGAAAGACCAAAACATAAAAATAAAAAGAACAAGGTGACCAATTTACCGTTTTTGATCAAACAACCCTCATGGTTTTGTGACCAGGACTTGAGAATTAATATTCAATTAATATGAGAGATTTGATCCATTGCTGAAGGTTCAGATCACTGTTCATTCCTTGGTAGGTTATGTTGGCTTTGAGTTTTTTAATAATTGAATTGTTTAGTGTTTAATAATTGAGTTCGGACCTGATTACTGCTCTAGCCTTGGTAGGTTATGTTGTCTAGCGTTGTCACTAATTAAGTGTATTAGCTAATGAGATCAATAACTCAAAAATGGGACTGGTAGTTCAAGTATTGGACCCAAGAAATTTTACTTAATGATGCTGGCCTATAAAACTTTTGTTCAGTATTTATATCAAACTTGAAGGCTACAAATGCTTAATTAGTAAACAGAATTTTAAGAGTAACTAATTGTTAATTGTTCCTAGAAATTTCTTTAATTCCTTTTCCTCTCCTCTCTCTCACTCTTCTCTCCCACATTGATTCCTAGTCTCCTGTCAAAAAAAATGCTTGTCCATTTATAATACTTTTTCCAACTGAATTAATGGATCATCTATTTTCAAATGATAACAAAATGTTAGGTCATTAGGACTGAAGGAATTCTGATAAGCATGTCATGTGGTATATACCAGTGAATCACCTTATTTTCTTTATGATGAAGCAAGAAAATTAAAGAACTTGTGGTTCAACAAAACTACAATAATTGTTTACCAAGGAAAAATCATATTAAGAGGATGAAAGAGGCTCTACAAGGTTTAATCATGGAAGTGCATGACAAAGAGGCTGTTCTAGAAGATTTTAAGACTGTTCTAGAAGTGTCCAAAGTTTTACCAAGGATAATCACCTATCTTTATGTGCAAGACGATGAGCAAGGCTTGGATCTTGAAGAACAAAGCTTGGAATCCATAACATAAGATGTATTGATGGGCTTGACACATGAACATGATAAGAAAAGGCCCAATTCGCATGCTAAGATGTATTGATGGGCTTGTTGGGCTTGTTTTGTCTTGTTTTGTTTTACTTTGACTTTTCTATGCTTAGTTGTTATTAGTTGTAGTCTTTTAGAAGGATTCCTATTTCAAAGCAGATTTGTTCTCCTAAATTAAAAGGATCCTCATCAGTTAGGTGTTTCCTGATAAGATAATCATTAGTTAGGAGTTTCCATATAAGATAATGATATTTACATGCCTATATAAAGGCTGCAACTATGTAATACGACATCAATCAATAATACAATGGTATTTTCAGCAAGCTTAGCTTTTCCTTCTTGTGTTATTGGTAGAATACAATATCTTGACTTATCAAGGGAGTGATCAACCTTTGTGGCGTCTTCAAGGTTGGGGTCTTTAAAGACTTAGTTTCCTTAAGGTTATAATCTGATAAACTACAACTTGTTTTCTAGCTTCTGGGTGCGCATAAATACTTGATTCAAGAGTTCCTAGAGCAGGTCGTCTAGTGGGTTCTTATCATTTGGTATCAGAGCCTTGGTTCTGGAAATAGGTTACTTACCCTTTGCGTATCCTTGTTTTGTGTTTTTCTTTGATCTTTGTGCATTTCTTGTGTTGTCTTTGCATAGTTTCTTTGAATTCTTCCATTCAAATTCTTTGTGTTTTCAAATAGAGTCAATTATGTATTTGTGTGTTTAGTTTGGCAAAAAAAAAACAAGAGAGAGAGAGAGAAAAGAACATCCGATTTGAAAAAAAAAGAAAAGAAAAATAGAAGAAAAGAAAAAAAAAACAGAAATGAACATCCAATTTGAAAAAGAAAAAAAGAAGAAAGAGGAGAGTTAGATTGCATATCTGATTTTTAATCTTTTTCCTTGCATAACTGGGATTTCTTGAATTGCAAGATCATATTTCCTTTTTTTTTGGGTTTGACTAGTTGACTAATTTAAGAGCGAGCTGTATAATCCTTTTTTGGTTGAGATTTCTTTTCCTTAAACAATTGTCTTACTATATTAATTAGAACTAATCCTTATCAAATAAGGATTCTTGTGTCTAAATTAATTTAATTTTGTGCTCCATATTCTAGTGATTTCTTTTCCATGTCTTTTGCTTCCTTTTAAAGTTTTCTTATTTTTTTTGGCTCCTATAATTGATTTTTCCTTCCTTATTTCTACCGTTTGCCTTAACTAAGTTTTTAAAGTTCTGATTTTGAGATTTGCCACCATCTAATCAATTGCTCCTTGAGATTTGTTGATTTTGATTCTGTTAAGAACATAAAGGGGGCTGGCCTGAGTGGGAAAAAAAAAGAGGCAAAGAGAGGTGAGATCATGATAACCATCTGATTTGAGTGCAAACACGTGAGGGAGTGTGTGAGGAACAAAAAAAAAAAAAAAAGAGAAGCAAAGAGAGGTGAGGAACAAAATTCTTCTATTTCCAACGAGAGATTTTGCAGGTAATAACAATGAGTATTGAAGGAGAACCATAAGAGATTGACATGAAATTATTCATAAGGGCTGTTAATGAACAATTTAGAAAGTTGAATGCGATGCTGGATGATTTGAAATCCCCATCTATTTCTAAGTCCACTAGAAGTCGTATGATTGAGAAAGAAGAGGAAGATGATTCARATTTGAAGGAATCAAGTTCTAGACGAGGCAAGAAGGTTGTTTCCAAGAGAGATAGCAATTTGGGCAGCATAAAGATGAAGAATCTGACTTTTCAAGGAAAGAATGATCTCGAACTATACTTGGAGTGGGAAAGAAAGGTTGAGCACGTATTTGATTGCCATGATTACTCCGAGGAGAAGAAAGTAAAACTAGCAGTCATGGAGTTCACAGATTATGCAAGCATATAATGGGATCAATTGCTGATCAATAGGTGTAGGAATGGAGAGAGGCCAATTCAGTCATGGGAAGAGATGAAATTTGTAATGCACAAGAGATTTATACCTAACCATTACTATAGAGATTTGCATAGAAAGTTGTAGGGGTTGGTTCAAGGTTCTATGAGTGTAGAGGACTATTACAAAGAGATGGAGATAGCCATGATTAGAGCAAACATAGAGGAGGACCAAGAAGCAACAATGACTATATTTATTGGCGGCTTGAACAAGGAGATTGCTGATGTGGTTGATTTACAACACTATGTGGAGATGGAGGAGTTGTTGCACAAAGCCATTAAAGTGGAGAAGAAAATCAAAGCAAAAGGGTTCAGATCTGGTTCTTCATGGAAGCCTAATTGGAAGGACAACAAAGTTGCCTCAAAAACAAGGAGGAAGCAAAGCAAAAGGATTCGGTTGTTGTTCATAAAGGTAAAACCAAAACTAAAACTTCTTCTAAGTCGCATGATGTTAAGTGTTTTAGGTGCCAAGGATTCGGGCATATTGCTTCTCAATGCCCAAACAAAAGAGTTATGGTTGTGTTGGAGAATGGAGAAATAGAAAGTGCTAGGTCAAGTGAGGATGAGATGCCACCATTGGAGGAATGCTCTGATGTTGAAGTTGCAGAACCCGTTCATGGTGATTTGCTGGTTATAAGGAGAGCCCTAAGTATACAGCCTAAGAATGATGGTGATGATGAGCAATGTGAACATATTTTTCACACAAGATGCCATGTGAAGGATAAGGTATGTACTATGATTATTGATAGTAAAAGTTGTACTAATGTTGGTAGTACATTGTTGGTAGATAAGCTGAATTTGCATACCATAAAGCATCATAAACCGTACAAATTGCAATGGTTGAATGAATGTGGATAAGTGAGGGTAATCAAGTAAGTTCTGGTTTCCTTTTCAATTGGCAAATATGAGGATGAGGTTCTATGTGATGTGGCACCAATGCATGCTAGTCATATATTGCTTGGCCGACCATGGCAGTTTGATAGGAATGTTACACATGATGGGTATAAAAATCATTATTCTTTTGTAATGAATAACCGAATTGTTATACTAACTCCTCTCAAACCTTTGCAAGTTTATGAAGATCATATTAGAATAGCAAGAAAGTGAAAAATGAGAGAACAAAAGTGTGAGCGAGAGGAAAAAAAAAAAGAAAGTGAACAAGCAAAAGCAAAGAGAGCAAGGTGGAAAGAGTGAGGCTGAGAGGAAAATTGGGGAGAAAAGTGTTTAAAAATGAGAGAAAAGCAAGGGAATGAGTGAAAAAAATAGGTTAAGAGTGTCATGATTGCAAGGTAGCAACTACTTGTACTTATGTACAAGGATGCTTACTTTTCTACTAATGACCCAAACCCCTCTTTGCCTAGTGTTGTTGTGTCTTTATTGCAGGAGATGTTTCCTACACAAAGGAAATCAAAATTGCAGCCTAGTGGAGATAGGCATTATCAAGTCTTGGAAAGAATCAATGTTACCACCTACAAGCTAATAAGGATTCGAGGACGAATCCTTTCGAGGAAGGAGGGAATAATGGAGATCAAGGTGTTGGCCAAGTGATTCAAATTAATATTCCCAAATATTCTCAAGATCCTTTGCAAAGAATCGGTGGACCAATGAYTAGGGCAAGAACAAAGAGGATGAAAGAGGTTCTATAAGGTTTAATTATGGAAGTGCGTGACAAAGAGGCTGTTCTAGAAGATTCAAAGACTGTTCTAGAAGTGTCCAAAGCTTCGCCAAGGATAATCACCTATCTTTATGTGTAAGACGATGAACAAGGCTTGGATCTTGAAGAACAAAGCTTGGAATCCATGACATAAGATGAATGGATGGGCTTGGCACATGGACATGATAAGAAAATGCATAATTCGCATGCTAAAATGTATTGATGGGCTTGATGGGTTTGTTGGGCTTGTTTTGTTTTGTTTTGTTTTACTTTGACTTTTCTATGCTTAGTTGTCATTAGTTGTAGTCTTTTAGAAGGATTCCTATTTCAAAACAGATTTATTCTCCTAAATTAAAGGGATTCTCATCAGTTAGGTGTTTCCTGATAAGATAATCATTAGTTAGGAGTTTTCTTATAAGATTAGGAGTTTCCATATAAGATAATGATGTTTACATGCTTATATAAAGGTTGCAACTATGTAATACGAGATCAATCAATAATACAATGGTATTTTCAACAAACTTAGCTTTTCTTTCTTGTGTTATTGGTAGAATACAATATCTTAACTTATCAAGGGAGTGATCAACCTTTGTGGCGTCTTCAAGATTGGGGTCTTTAAGGACTTAGTTTCCTTAAGGTTCTAATCTGATCAACTACAACTTGTTTTCTAGCTTCTGGGTGCACATAAATACTTGATTCAAGTGTTCCTAGAGCAGGTCGTCTAGTGGGTTCTTATCAGGTTTCATGTATGATTCCGTTTTCTTTAAAGAATTTCCTAATGATTTTTCCATCATATTTAGTTCCTCTATCTGTTTTAAGTCTTTTTATTTTCTTTCCTAACTGATTTTCTATTTCAGTTTTGTAATTTATAAAAGCTTGTTCAACCTCATCTTTTGATCTAAGTAAGACTACTTTACATTTCTAGAAAAGTCACCTATTTGAATCTTATATAATATCGTTTTCCTCCTCTAGCTTAATGATACTTAAGGTCTCCTAGATCACTGTGTATAAGTTATAATAATTCAGTTTCTCTTTGTACACTTTTATGAGGTTTCTTAGTGAATTCTGCTTCTACACATACTTGGCATTTTTTATTTATAAAAACAATAGGAACATTCAAAACTCCTAATTTATATAAACTTTTTAAATAAGGAGCACTACGATGTCCTAATCTAGCATGCCAAATATCAAACGATTCAACAATATAAGCAAAAGAATAAGCATTCTTATTTATAATAAAATCAGAAAATTTTAATACAAATAGTTTACCAGCATTGTATCATTTTCCAATAAATACATTATTTTTAATTAACACTGCCTTCTCTGCTTCAAATGTGAGCTTTAGTCCTACTTTGTTCAGGAGTGCTCCTGACACCAAATTTCATTTGATCTCTAGCACATGCAACACATCATTCAGCATTAAGATTTTTCCTTAAGTCAGTTTCAGGAGCACCTTTCCTTTGCCGATGACCTTTGAAGTTTGCAAGTTTCCCATGAAGACTCTCCCTCAAACTGAGTTGTGTACTCATAGAAGGAGTTGCGGTCCCCACATATGTATTTAGTGGCATTAGTGTCCAATACCCATTCTTTCGGTTTATCAACCAATTTTGCCTCAGTTACCATGGCTGCAATAATATCCTTAGTCAATTTGACCTTTGGTTTCCCAGAGTCTTTCTTCTTTCAGTACCAACAGTCTTTCTTGTAGTGCCCGGGTTTGCCATATACATAGCATTTTCCTTCCTTTTGTTGCTTTTTGAATTTTTAGTCATTTTTCACATTCAATTTCTTTTTGAATTCTGTAGTCATTTCCTCAATTAGATTGGTTTTGAAAATATGATTTCTCTCATCCTCATCTTTCTTTCTATTATTTTCTTCTATTTTAATTCAGACCACTACTTGATCCAAAGTAATGTCATTCCTCTTATGCTTCATACTTGTTTTGAAATCATTCTATGGTGGTAACAATTTCTCTATGAGAGAACCGATAATAAATTCATCTGCCAGTATCATGCCTTCCTTTGGGCAGATATGTCCATGTCTTCTTTTAATGGTAAAATGCAGGAAATTGGCAAGGACATATTTTTTATTCCCAATATTTTCCAGAGCATACTTTTTGTCCAATACATTCCAAATTTCATAGGCAAAGTTATAAGAAGAGTAAACATTGTATATTTCATTGGACAAGAAATTTAGGATATGGTTTGTGTAGAGGTGGTCGACTGTAGTCTAGTGTTCTACAACAATAGAAAGGGCTGGTTCTCCATGTTTAGTGGGTTCGGTTCTGTCAAAGCAAAAGCTACCCCTAACTGTTCTAAGGCAAACAAAAGGCGTTGTCTCCAATGCTTGTAATTGGTTCCATTGAAAGATTCAATCTTAGAGAAATCGGGAACTGTGGACAGTATCCAGTTCCTCATAAAGGGGTTACCAAAGATAGGTTCCATGAATGCGGTTTTAAGATTGTTGGAAAATAGTAAAGAAGGCTGAATGGAACTTATGGGTAATCACTTTCCAAACCGAGAACTTGTGAAACCGTAGCATTGCAGAACAGTGAAACTGAGAACTTGTAGAGAGAAGGAGGGCTGAATTGTGCCACTTGGTCACTCTCCTTAAAACTGCATTTGCCCCCTACAGTGCAGCTAGGTGATTGCAAATCGGTCGCCAAGATAAAACAACCCACAAGCCACTAGTAGTCACCTGTTCGAAGAGACACAAGGAAGCTCGGCTCGGCGTGCGTGTGTGAAAAGCACCCTCAACCCCCTTCACATGTATGTGAATATCTATAGTGCTTTCCTCCTATGGATCCCTACCCATCAAGGGAGAAAATCTATAGATATACTCCAACTCAACTCCTTTCCCAAGCAATGTGGGATGAAGAGTCTTCTTATGCATTCAAATGTGGGAAGAGGAAAAGACAAAACTAAAAGAGCACAAGGGAGGGAAGAGAGATTCTTGAAATTTGAATCCCCCTCCAACATGTGCACTTTCTCTTGGGATGAACCTCTAACCAGGCAGTTCCAAAAATTGCTATTAATTTCTTTACAGTTGGCATGAGTGGACCATGTCTCCTCAAACTTGAAGGCTTTGCCTTTCAGGATCCAATTCTAAACATATGGGCAAATGGTTTGATCCCCTAGAAATCACAATTTTTGCTTCTATAAAGGGGAAAAGGTCCCTCCAGGAATTGTTATAAAGGAACAAGTCCAATTTGGCCTTAATGAGTGTAAGTGTGATGGTTAGGCTACGTAGGAGTGGTCTCCTTGAAAGACAAAGGAGGACCGGAGGCAAGATGTAGCTAGGTTGGAGGCTAGGGAAAATGTGGATAATAAGATGGTAGGGTAGAATGATGATTCCATCATGAGATAGACCCTCATTTATAGGGAGAGATCTTGAGGTCCCGAAAAGGAGCCAAAAGTGTTTGATTCCCACTATGAAAGGGAATATTGAATTCGCTGTCGGTTATTAAGGAGCATTGCTAGGGTTTCGCAATGTGTCTTATGAGATCTCTTAACGGTGAACTTTCATTTCGTTCGAAGATTCTCATAATCCGCATGTGTTACTTCCTTTCGTGATCCATTTAACTGCCGTGGCATGACTGACGTCACTATTTAGTGGGTATGCCTTTACTAGGTCCACGGGATGCCCCGTCATGCGCGTAATTCAAAGATGCATGTGTACCTAAGATTTGTTCCTGGTCCACAGTGACTTCTACTTTTGCCGCGGTTTTGTAATGGCTTCAAACTCATCACAGCTTCGCACATGTATAAAACTCATCGCTATGTGTGTCTAAGGTTTATTGTAGATTTGTGCATGTCTAAATCTTATCGTCGATTTGCACTAATCGAAGTTCATCGCAAATTTACATTAGCCAGGGTTCATCGTGAACCGTTTTGAGTACGGAATTGTTGCAGTCATGCGATGAGTTATAAACTTATCGCAAGCGTCTGATGAATTTATAAGCTCATCGCAAATAACTGATGAGTTATGAACTCATCACAAGCGTCCATGTGATATCAATTTGATATCCTTTGTACCCTGATGGTCTGAACGATCATTATGTACTTACAATGAGATCTCGATTGCTTCTCTTATTTGACCAAGTGAAGATAGGCCCATGGTTCTGAATTTCCATTAGCCAACAGTCACTTAACAGCTGCCTATTTTGCTGGATGGTTCGAATTTTTACTTTGCTACCCCCCTCCTTGTTGTGATTATGGAAGGCGAGGTTTAAATCTCCCAAGCAAAGCCAAGGGAGATGGATAGTAGATAGGCTTTCGAGTCTTACTGGGCTCACTTTAGAGGAAGGTACAAAGCCAAGAACCATTTGTAGGATCTTCAATGCAAGTATGAATTAAAAACTAATTGACCCTCAGTACCTTGAGGTTAACATTAACATTCCAAAACAAGGCCAGACCACCTTTTTTCTACAGAGTAATGGAGAAGTGTTTGTTTCACATAAGAAAATAATGTGAGGCTTCTCCGATATGGTTGGGTTTCTTTGAGTGCTCGAATTGTCTAGGGGGACCCCACCCCTTGACAATTCCAGCCTAGAAGCTTCATTGGCAACTTGGGGGCTGTTGTGGGACAACCTCCCAAACCCACTTGTTGGCATTATTATATACAAGAGTGTTTAGCACAGAAAAAGTTTGGATTCAGCAATGACTCAATTCTCAAAGGAAGGTGAGTATCATAATTTCTAAAACTTAGTTGAAACCTTTTTTGCAGAGAAAAACTGCTTACAAATTGGACAAACAGCCGAACTGCATCCAATTGATAGGCTCTCAGCCCTTTTGCCATGTGTTTTAAATTTTGGTTTTTTTTCCACCCCAAAGTTTATTCATTTTAAACCTACAGAGACTTCCCATTGCAGCGAAAGAAGCACATTCTGATTGTATAGGAGAAAAAAGAAGCACATTCCCATAGCAGATCCTACTTTATTCCTAGGTTTTCTTCACTTCCGTGTGGTTTAGTACTCCATTGAATTAAAAATTCACTGGTAAATTAAGCCTCTCGTTGAAACATCTTCAGCTTGCAATTCTCCTTCCATGGTTTTCCAGTTAATCTCTTTCTCTCTCTCCTGGATGTCCTTTGTAGCTGTGATCTATCTTGCCCACCATCGCTGCTAGCAGTTGTGGCGGCGACATCCCCTCTTTCCTCTCTCTCTTCTCCCTCCTCTATCTTCATCTCTTTTCTTCTCTCTCACTCAAGCTCAAGTATGGATAGTAGAAAGTATAAAAAAAGTAAAATGATTTCATAAATTAAAGAAATAAATAAAATAAATTAGAAAATGATAGTTTGGGCATTTAGAAAAAATTAAACTAACGAAAAGTAATTTGCCCAAAATGAATAGTTTGGGCATTTAGATGAAAATCGTTTTCGAAATTAACTAACAAAATGATAATGGGGTCCTTGTAATTTATCCAAAAAAATATACAATGCATAATAAGTCCAGATCTCCACTTCACAACATGTTCCAGCCACACATCGGGAATATCTCTCTACATTTGTGGAAGATGTTCCCAATACACAGTGTGGTGTTGCTGTATAAAAGTCTGTGAAAACGGTTATAAAGGCAATAAAAGGCTGTAAGGAAAAGTTTATGTGATTGCCAAATCTGAACTCATCACACGAAAACGACATGTGCATTATTAGAGAGAGAATTGCAGTCCTCACAAAATTCCAATTTTTGTGACAGTACTTTTCAATCATACATAATACTATGCAGAGGATGAGATGCTCTCCATGTATGACTGCAATAAATGTGGGCAGAATTTTAATGAATATACGATATGTGGATTTTAGATGATTGTGGGATGGATCGTTAGGTGTGTGGAGCCATCTTTAACTTTTTGCCTCAAGATTTCTGCATTTCGGCGCAACTATCCCCGGCCAAATCATCAAGTCCAAAACAGGGTGACTTAATACAAGGGATAGTAGGAAGCTATGGTCTTGTGTTTCCCTTTATGGCTTTTTATGCTTGTTTTTTCTTGCACTTCCATCCAGTATATATGACAATTATCCCCTTGGACGTGTGTAATTAAATATTTGATTTTTTTTTGATAAATAGTGTAATTAAATATTAGGTTATTAATTGGTTAACTTATACATTGGGTTTTTGACAAAATACTCAAACCCCCACTGTAATTTCTGAAATTGATTTAGTCATCGTGTTCTTATGCCATAAAATGCTAGTTGAGTAAGAGAGATAAAGTTTAGCAAAGAATCGAAATTTGTTTGTTTATAGGGCCCATTATAGCCGTTTGTCAAGTCTGTTTTGGAAGATTTTCTGGTAGTTTTATGTATTGAGTTTTTGCATTAAGATTGGAGCAACCTGAAGCTTATTTGGTTAAGCGTGTCTTTTCGTGCGAAGACGAATAGAAAAAAAAATACAAAAGCTCTAAGTTTCCCGAAATTGCCCATTTTAGGCTTTTCACATCTTTTCAGTGCGTCGGCTTCTGATGCTTAGATCTACCACAAATCAAATGGAAAAAACCCGAATCACGGTCTATCGGGCTTGTAAATAGCCGATAAACTGCACGAAAAGATGTGCCAAACAGACCTAATTTTTCCCCTCTAGGAAAAAAGTGATTTATCCATTCAAAAGAAGGATAATATTTAGAAAAATAGTCAAAAATTTTACCATATGAAAAAAATTAATTTTTTGTAGGCCTATAATTTTCTGCAAAATAAATATTTTTCAAAAAAGCTGATCAATTTCCTATTAACTAACTTCCCTTCCTTGCCAATAGTGTAAAAGAACATGACCTTAAAAAGATCCTTATAAAGCATGACCTAACAGAACAATTACTACCAAATCCAATTGTCTTTTGATAGTAAAAAATGTTCTTAAAAATTTTTCAAATGCTAAATTCAACAGTTTAAGGATCCTAACCAACAGCTGAAATACTGCCAATAATGACGAATGGTTCAGATTCACAACATGCCCCACTAACAACAAGCTCCACTGGCAATCCACACTCTTCCATAGATCAATTGGATGTTCTCCTCTATATTATTCCAATTGTATAAAATTTTCATATATTCTCTTCCTTGCAATCACTTGGATGTTCTTCCCAATATGATTACGAATTACATAGAAATATCACATTGTCATACGAGGTTAGATCATTGGTGAGCCTAGGGTAGTCCATGGTCTTTTGTGGGAGCTCGATCGATGGAATTAGGTGAGCTTGTGAACTTGGATGTTCTTCTCATCGCTTCATCCACCATTCCTCCACTTCCTACTGCATATTAAGTGTATCAGGTGAGGGGGAAGGGTGGTGTGAAGGAAAGCCAATGAGCCAAAGTATAGAAGATAAACCTACGTAGAATCACCACGGGAGAGACAAAGGAGAGGATTGTAATGCACCAAGCAAGATCAATTTACCATCAACCTTCAAGAGAGACAGAGAGGTAAGGTTTGAGTGGATGAAAAACAGGGACAGTGAACTGTTGATGTAGTCAAGGTTATTGACAATTAGACATGTTCATGGACCGGGCTTGGGCCTGGCTTTTGTCAAAATTCTAATGGGCCCAGCCTAAAATCCAAGCCCGAGACAGTGTAAAGTTGGGCCTGAAGCCTGGCCCGTGAACAAGTCTATTGACAATAGGGGTGTCCATGAAAACTGAAAAACCGAGAAACCGCACCGCAAAATGTGGTTAACCGAACCGATCGGTTTGGTTTCGGTTCAGGATTTTTGAAAAACCGAAGGACCGGTTTACTTTAAGGCCCTGTTCGCTTTTAGGTAAGTTATTTATCTGATGTATGTGCATTTACCCATGTTCTTGTATTTCCCATTATTGGGAATGTTATTTACCCTTTACCCACCTAGGAGATGGATATTACTTACCCGGGTAAGTAATACCCAGGAAAATAAACTTTCCCTGATCTCCACATAAATCTAAAAAAAGAACATGAAATTCTTGGTCAATGAATTAAAATTCCATTGACCAGCTTTCTCCCTATAAGGGCAATGACACCTAAATACTCCCTTGAACTTCTAGATTCCAAAACTTTTTTTTACTCCACCCTTCACAGTTTAGTAGATAACTTCATGGAATATTCCTTTAAACATTTCTAGAAACTTAAATTATCTTTATGTTATGATACTATTTATTTTTTCACTTGAACTTCGCTTGTCTTAAATCCTAACTCTCATGCTCGTATTTCTCTTGGCTTCTTTTAAGGCATTTATTGGTTCATCATTGGTCTTGGGAAGGATTTGTGCTTTAGATAATTATTTTCATCATTTTGATATTTGTTGCTGACTTGCTGTTAATCCATAAAATCTCAATTTGTTAATTTAGGTTATGTTTGATAGAGAGATAATATAGCTTATTGGACTTTTTAAAAAGTCCAATATTAATTAAAAGTTGCATGTCAACATCATTTATTAATCTCCTTATGGATAAAAAGGAAAGAATGGTGTTTGGTAACAGCTATAAAAAGTCCTTATTAATTTTTATTGGCATACCATAGAAAATGTTAAAGAAATTTCAAATCTGCAACTTAGCCCTCTTTTTTCTCGATTTCTCTTGGCCATGGCAGGAATTGGGTTTGGTTGTAGCCATAGAAGGGAAGACAATATAATGCCTTACGATAAGGGCTCGACTATCTAAAGATCCCATCATAGGGAGATGATTCAAAGCGTTCCATATGGAATTTGGTATTGGATTTCTTTTTCTCTTCCCTCACTTCTGTATCATTTCTGAACTTTCAACAAACTGCCTTGGAGGTGTCTGTGTTCATGGCAGCGATTAAGGCACACAAATGCATCAGCGTTGCTATATATATTGATTCCGAGATGCACTCATAGTTTGTATGTAGTTCTGTGGTGAGGAAAAACTTTAATTGTTAGGGGCTGACAGTCTATGCTGTTGAGAGAATTTCTGAAAATGCCACTTTATCATGGGAATGGATAAATTAATAATTACATCTTGATTTATTTTGACAAAAAAATCAAAACATAGGCATGAATACGTAAACTGCCCAGAACGTGCCCAGCCGAGAAACTGTCTCAACAGCCTATGCTGTTGGCCCAACAGCCAAAGTTAACCCTCTTATCAATGCTGTTCAACTTTTTCAGGTTATGGAGTCGGTTATAAGCTGAGATAACCAAATGCATGCCCTTTTTGAACCACTTAAAGGTTTTATTTCCCAGAATGCCAAACGCAGCCTTACTTATTTTGCTTTTATCCGTTAGTAGGTGCAAATTGCTGGAAAGTGGGCCTTCTGTAACGAAACAAAGTAGAGGGATAAGTGTTGGTACAGGGTGGCTATCGGGACCGGACCTGCTCCTCACACACACCTCACACCAATTTCATGGACACATAAACATTTTTATGTGTTATTATTCACGGGAAATGTTCCCAATGGTGGGATGTGCCTGTGAGGTAGCAGATCCCAATTGGTGGCTGTAATTCAGAATTTTGCATTGGACTGCAGTTTACTTCACCCTAAATACATTTAATGATGACGAGTAAGATTAAAAAAAGAAAACTTAATGACGATGAGGGTGGATTATGATACCGGAAAGGCATGATGATATCCGGACCCATTGTAGTCGAAAAACCATCAACACAGTGGCCGAGGAGAATTTGAAATTCAACGTTCCATCACAATCACCCATCCCCCGCATCTATTAACTGTGTGGCTCTCCTGTTACGCTCTGATTCTTAAGAAGATGAGGCTCATCCGCTCATCCTCATTTTCGTAGTGTCTGTACACAGAAAGCGATACAGTGGCAGAATACCTGCTGCTCGTGAATGAATGTAGGCTTCCTCCTGTCCTGGGCCCTCTTCTTCACATCTCTCAAGTCAGAGCTATCCTACGCTACGCGAGAGATGACAAGAGGTGTCGTTTTGCTTTACTTTCTCTCCGAACCGTAGAACCAGAAGGGGAAGACCTCAAACCAGCATCCAGCATGTAACAGTAATTAATATCCATGTATACGTGAAAAAGACAATGGATACAGAAACTTCAACTTTCCAACATTACATCTAGCTAATTAAGTAGCTATAGCAATAATAATAATAAACCATAACTGTATACAAATACTACAGATATCAAAATATCCCATTAAGATCTCCCTGATGTAGAAGATATATTTCATTCCTTGGGCTTTTAATTAAGCTGAGAAGCAGCTAAACACCACTTCCTCAAATGGGGCGCCAGCAGAAACCAAAAACTCCTTCCCACGCCTTAACAACGACGATTGCCCGGATAGTTCCTTCTTCACTTTGCCAGCTGCTAATCCAACTCTGTCGGAATCTGGAACCTTATTTGATCTTTTCTGGGCCTCGGCCGCTTTTCTCTTCTCTTCCCTCCTGCGTTGGGCGTACTCCTCTGGTATATATACATCCATAACGATAATCTTGTTTTCCAACACAACAAGAGCTAGGGTGTTGTATGTATATATATATGGAGTGTCTGGAAGTGGCCTAGACTGTGAAACTGCACTCTAATTAAAAGGGGGTGGCTAAATTTATAGAGAAAGAGAGGAGAGAGAAAGGTAACTAGAGAGAGAAGATCATGAAAATGGAGGGTGCGTGAGTGGGACTTGGGAGACACTATGGGCGTGGTCCCACGTTTTAATGGAAACAACAAGCTCAAGCTGAAGCTCTCAGCTCTGTCTTTTTGAATTTTGACAACGGTGGTTTGTACTTTCTGATCACGTTGGAGTACATCAGTTCGACCATGGTTAACCATGGTTCAATACATGAAATCAATGGTTCATTTACTATAACATTTTTTATAGTTTTATGGATTTACTAAATTGGTTGCAAATTATAGGGGTGTTTTAGTAAAATACAAACTATAGGTAGGGCTGTTGATACTTTTTTCAAACTAATTAAACCGACCAAACCGAGTCGACTTTACCCAAGATGATCGGTTTTAAGAAGTAACCAGTCGGTTTGGATTTAATAAACATTAAAAACCTATGGATCGGTTCAATTTGTGGGTTATGTGTATATAAACCCGCAACCGAACCAAACCAAACTGATACGAGCTCACACCTACTGTAACTAGGGTCGCCACATAAACTGACAACCTCCAATACAAATTGAACACATCATATAAAATTAATATATTTAAACTTAACATTAACATTGCATTTAACAGGCTAGACTTCAAATTTGGGGTGTCCATAATAAATCAAAAAACCAAAAAATGGATCCAAACCGAAGAAACAGATCCAAAAAGTCTGGTTAATCGAACTGGTTGGTTCGGTTTTAGTTTGATTTTTTAAAAAAACGAAGGATCGGTTTGATTTTCGATTAACCTATAAAAAACCAGCAGTTAACCGAACCGACCGATATATATATTTTTCTATTATATTTTATTATATTTTTATTTTATTTTTCCACCTCAATAGCCCTGCCCAACCGACAGAAATATATTAACCGTTGGTAAAGGTAATACAACTATACCGATGGAAATATCAATCGCTAAATCTATTACGACGAAAAATTTAATCGTCGGTAAAGGTATTATATTTATACCAACAAAAATATCAGTCGCTAAATCCAAATGGTGAATCTGTCGCTATATGCTATTGTAACGAATGGTGAATCTATTGCTATATGCTATTACAACGGACAGTTTAACTGTCGGTAAAGGCAATGCATCTATACCGATGGTTATTATTTCGTCGGTATATCCTTATAGCATCAAGGTATATACCGACATAATTATTTTCTGTCGGTATAACTTGGATACGGATATATCGACGGATTTTTGCCATTTAGCGACAGATTTTGTCAGTCGGTAAATGTCATGTCTGTTGTAGTGAAGGGCACTTACTAAAATGATTAATGTAGATGAATTGCCCTTTAAGCATGTGGAATGGGAGGGGTTCCATGACTTCTGTGGTACCATGCAACCACGATTTATAGTCCCTTCATGTCAAACAATAACTAGAAATTGTTATGATCTCTTTATGGAGGAGAAGAGGAAATTGAAGAAATATTTTAAGAAATTGCCATCGAGGATCTACCTTACTATAGATACATGGACAACTTGTCAAAATCTTAGTTATATATGTCTCACTACTCACTTTATAAATGATGACTGAAGATTGTATAAAATAATTTTAAAATTTTATCCAATTTCCAGTCACTCAGGAGAAGTGATTGGCAAGGCAATTGAGAGATGCTTGTTTGATTGGGGCATTGAAAGAGTTTTCATTGTAACAGTAGACGATGCAAGTTCAAATGATATGGGAATTCAATACTTGAAAAATAAACTCAACCGTTGCAAGGGAAGTGTTTTAAAGAATGAGTTCTTACACATGAGATGTGGTGCACATATTTTGAGTTTAATTGTCAAAGAGTCTTATTTGCCTAGATGTTGATACTCGATGGAACTCTACTTACTTGATGTTGGAATATGCTTTAAAATTTTAGAAGGCATTTGATTTGTTGGAGACTGTTGATAGTAAGTACTAGAGGAGCTTATTAGTTCAAAAAATAAGGGTTTGCCTAATGATGATGATTGAGAATATGCTAGGTGTTTGCTTCATTTTTCTTAAAATTTTCTATGAAACTACATTGAAATTGTCTGGGTCACTTCATGTAATTGGAAATGAATATATGAAAGAAATTTATGGTATTGGGCTTGTTATTTGTAGGAGGTGTGTCAGTGGTGATTTTAGTGTTAGTTTGACGGCTTCCAAGATGAAAAAGAAGTTTGAAAAGTATTGGACAAATGTGAGGAATATCAGCATCATGTTGTTCATTACAATGGTTCTTGACTCTTGATTTAAATTGGAGTATGTGGATTGGGTTATTAATGAATCCTATGATGTTTATAATTCTCAAGTGTTGAGAGAAAGGGTGAAGCAAGTTTTGGTCTTCATGTTTGAGTTTTATAGTTCAATTAAATCATCTCATAATATTCAATCAAGCAATCAAATTCAAGACACAAATGAGATGGAAGTTGATAGTGTGGAAGATGTTATTGATTTTATGAATGCATTGTATAAATAGCAAAAAGCAGGCCAAAGAGATGTAGATACCAAAACAGAATTGGATAGATATTTAGGGGAGGAATGTTAAGATACGAAAAATAAATCATCTGACATATTGGCTTGGTGAAAATTTAATTCATCTAAATATCAAGTGCTTTCTATGATGGCTCGAGATGTGTTAACTATGCCTATATCTACAGTTACATTTGAGTCGGATTTTAGCACTGGAGGTTGTGTGCTTGATTCATTCTATAGTTCTCTAACTCCAAGAATGGTGAAAGATATCATTTGTGGACAAGATTGGCTATGGAGATCATATGGCTACCTTCATTTAGAGGAGAGTTTAGAATAACTTGAGAGTATGGAATCAGGTAAGCTTTTTGTTTTATATTTTATTTTTCCTATTAATTTTTGTTTTGTTATATTAATTCTAATTTGTGTCTATCTTAATCTTTTTTTTTATAGAAATATCATGCATCGGTGAGGAGCATCCTCTTATTGCTATTGATGATTGAATGTTTATGGTTGTGGTCTTGTGGACCTCATTGAATTTAAACTTTCATGGTTGTGGAACTTGTTTAATGTTTATGGTTGTGAACTTGTGATTTATGAACCTTGTTGAATGGCCAAGTGTTGAAAGAAATACCTTATTGAATGTTTTTTGCAGAGATATTTTATTAAATGTTTTATGTTGGTTAATAGTTTAATACTTTTATGGCTTATTTGCTTTGTAACAGCTAATAGGTGAAACAATCACTTCTCCTGACTCTTGGTTGGAGGCTGGAGCTAAGCAAGGTTTAATCCCCCCTTGCTATTCCCTTGTCAAAAAAGCAATTAGGTATTCATGTTTGGATAAAGCACTTTCTAAGTTTCTATTTAAGTATCTATAGTCTATACTATCAGTTAGTTTTATGGATTTGAAGTTAAATACTTGAATTATTCTTATTCTTTGATTCTTCCATTTCTCTATAGGTTCTATGACTATAATTGCCTTGCTGCAAATCTGTAATGGCCAATGCCCAACAATTCCATAGGTGCAAATCTTGGAACAGATATTTTAGACAAACTGGCTTGAATTAGGAATGAAATTAAGAAGCATGAAAATTTTTTTTATAGATAAAGAAGCACGAAACTTAAGAAGCATTTTTTTGGATATCATGTTGTATAGGTTTTTCACATTGAACTTAAGAAGCATGAAAATTGCAAATTGAGATTGTTGATGCTTTTGATTTCCTGATTTAGGTTCAGCTATTTTAAGTTGTAAGTGATGAAATCAACTATGCTCCAAATATGAAATATGCTTGTTTCTCTTTTCAAGTTTTTTCCTTTGTTATTTTTGTCACTTTAGATAGGAAACATTTTTTTAATAAAAATGAAAAAAAAAATGAAAACTGAAGACTGGTTAACCGTTGAACCTGTTAACTGCTTGTTTCGGTTCGATTTTGGTTTGGACTAATACAAAAACCGGTGGTACCGGTTCGGTTAACTGAATCGTGGACACCCCTACTTCAAATAAATTTCAAAATCAATTAATTTGTCCTTAGGGACAGAGCTTCCTCTTCCCCTTAGCACTTCACTCAAAGTCTTAGACATGAAAAGTTTGCAAGTGTCTTAGGCATTTAATTCCAACAATCTGAAAGGTGGTAATGTTGACAGACGGCGGTAACGACTATTTCATCTATGATAAATAGCTGCAACTTCCTAAAGGTAGTGGAAGAGGAAATGTTTCTGTCAAAGGCTATGTGGATTTGAAGTACTTGAAAAAGAGAATGCTCTCCACATTAAATCCACAAGCACTCGAGAGGATTATCTTGCTGCCCATCTAGTGACCTTTCGTGGATGATCTTGTTCTAATGATTTCAACATTGATGAAAACGGGAAAAGAGAGATAGATAGGAGGTTCAGGGGAGGGAGCGAGGAGAAGGGAATGAGTGAATTAACTATTTAAGATAATAAGTGTAAGGATTGATTTAATTGTTGTAATCCAGAACATGGAGGTACTAATAGAAAGTAAAATAGGGGAGATTATAGGAGATATAAGTCATCTTGAAAATGTGTTTTTGTAAGTGAGATGATGTTTGTGATTATCAGTGAAGATGGCATCTCTCTCATTATTATTCGACAAGTGAAGATAATCTCTCTCTCTCTCTCTCTCTCTCTCCATTCGTTGCCAACAAATTATGGGAAAACGAAGATATTTTTTTGCTGCAACTAAACTTTCAATTGCTAAAAAAGTCAACGAGTACATCAGGAGGAGAAATCCAAACAGATTCATGTTGAATTCCCCTAAACCTTGTAGCTAAAGTATGAGAAATCAAATTTAAAGATCTATGCACATGAACAAAACGCAAATCATCAAAACAAGCAGCAATGTTCTTAATGTCAGATATAATTGGTTAAGCAGCCCATGACGAAGAGAGCAATTTTCCTTGTAACATAGTGATCACTTTGAGATTGTCATTTACCACACAGATTTTTTGATGATGAAATGCAGAGCAATGCAATAAAGATGACAGAATAGCACATGCTTCCACACCTTCAACACCACTAAGAGGAGATGGAGTAACTCCCGCCCTGATGAACCTATTATTCACCCCAGTAATCACCCTTGCAACAACACGAGATTCATCCATGACCGCAACATCAGTATAAGTAATAACATCCACGTTAGCAAGGACACATTTTGGATCCTTTCTTCTACAAATGTGTTGAACTTCTACATCCACATATGTTGATTGTTGTATAAAACTCCATTCCCCACAGAAATGATACACACTTTGAAGTACATCCATTGGTTGAGCTGAATACCCTTGGAAAATGCATTTGTTACGAACATCCCAAATCTTCCACAAAACAGTAGTCAAATGAATTAGATCAGACATCCACTCCTCATTAGGACCCTGTGAACCATTCACAAAATTCCGAATCCATTCAGCAATATTTATATTTGAAAGTTGATCTGGCCTCCAAGATAAAGAAAACCCAAACCAAATAGCTCTTGAAAATGAACAATCCCAAAATAAATGCTCTGGTGATTCAATGTGGTTACATCCAAAAGGGCATAACGCTTCAGGCCCAACACCAAAAAGTTTGTCTCATGTGCGCAGTCCTCCATGTAATATTTTCCATAAGAATAGTAGAATCCTTGGGTAAATATTCAATTTCCAAAACTTCCTCCAAAACGCATTGTCTTGAGTATCAGTTGAAATGGAGCAAAGATGTTTGTAGGTAAATTTAATAGAAAAAATACCCTTACGCTCTAACAACCACAACCAGCCATCATCACCACTTGATCTAATAGAGATAGGGACCTTAAGGATGTTTCGAATTGAAATCAGATCAAAAAAATCAATGAAGAAGATCCAATCTCCATTGTCGGTTAGAGTCAAGAAGATCACAAACTCTACAAATTCCATCCAAAACACTGGTTGGTGGGATCTATAATTTGAAATTTGGTTGAGGGGGGACCCATGGATCACCCCATATACTTATAGAGTGACCATTACCCACCCGACGCACACAACCCACATGAAGTATATGTCTTGAGCGACAAATACCTTTCCACACCCAACAATCATGCCGTTTAGGATCACAATCCAAAGTTTGTTCAAATGGAAAATGCTTTGACTTCAAAATTGAAACCCATATGGAACCCTATTCAGTCAAGATTCTCCACCCAACCTTAGCTAACAAAGCATCATTGAAGTATTTCATTCGTCTCACACCTAAGCCACCTGCAACTTTCAGTAAGCATATCTTTTGCCATGAAACTGTCGGATAGAAATTGTTCGAATCAGAAGCACCCCAAATAAAACGATGCATAACCTTCTCTATGTCATCACATGTTGTTATGGGGTGTGAAAGTATTGACATCAAGTAAGTAAGAATAGTTGTTACCACATGATTCACAAGTGCAACCCGGCCTGCAAATGAGAGAGTATGTGCATGCCAACCATTAAGTCTGTCATAGACCTTTTTTAACATCGAAAAAAAACTTCATTCTTGTTTCTGCCTATAAATAGGGGGGCTCTCAAATATTTGTCTCTTTGTGAGATGCATTTCACCTTTAGGAAACGAACTAGCATATTCCAAAGGCAGTAATGCACGTTCTTACTAATGAGAATACCAGATTTTGCATAGTTGGCTTCTTGCCCTAAACTACAACCAAAAATCTGAAGTGCCTTCTTTGCATTTTCAAGCTCATGTACCGTGGCTTTGCCAAAATTACTAAATTATCAGAGAACATCATGTGTGAGACTATTGAGCATCTGCGAGCAATCTGGATTCCAGACAATTTCTTATCCTCAACAAGTTTTGAAAGCAAAAGAGATAGAGCATTCATGCACATAATGAACAAATATGGAGATAAAGGATCACCTTGACGTAACCCGCGTTGAGGAAAGAACTTGCCAGAATTCTCTCCGTTGACCAGAAATGAAAAAGTGGGGGTAGAAATGCACAAGTGAATAAGCTTGACAAACTTCTCATTAAAGCCCAACTTTTGCAAAATTGTGGAAAGAAACACCCATTCAATCCTGTCATATGCCTTAGACATATCAACCTTGAAAGCAAAAACACCATTTTTTCCTTTTTTTTTTCTTCTTGATAAAATGAATAATTTCATGGGCAACTAAAACATTGTTAGCTATTTGCTTGCCTAGGACAAATGCAGCTTGCCAAGGTGAGATTATTTTATGCAATAGTGGTCGTAGCCTATTTGCAAGTAATTTAGCAAAAATTTTATAAATTACATTGCAAAGGTTGATGGGTCAAAAATCATTAACTGAAACTGGGTGGGAAACCTTAGGAATGAGAACTATATTTGTTTGGGTGAAATTTGGGTCGTGTATTGCCATTAAAGAGACCATGAATCCATAGTATAATATCATCACCAACCAAATCCCAAAACTTTTGAAAGAACAAAGCAGACATACCATATGGGACAGGGGCCTTAAAAGGGCCTATTTGCATGATAGCCGACTCAATTTCATCCTTGCTTGGAAGTCTACAT
Source organism: Nelumbo nucifera (assembly GCF_000365185.1). The sequence continues at coordinate 887,113 of NW_010729152.1, forward strand.
AGGTCTTCGTTATCTTGTGTTGTGACAATAGGTTGCAGTAATGCAAGAATCTCAAGAGTGACAGTTGGGGAGGAAGTTTGGAACAAGATACTAAAATGCTCCACAAACATATTCCTAATCTCATTCTTATCATAAGTCCATGATCCATCTGCCCTCTTAAGGCCATCAATGGAGGAACATCTTCTATGTTAAACTACAGTCAAATGGAAGTAATGAGTATTTTGATCACCTAATTAGAGCCAAGACTCACGAGAACATTGCATCCAAAATAGCTCCTCCTTACGTTGATGCTCTTGAAGCTATAAGTATAGTGATTGCAGCATACCTGCTATATGAGGGGAGTTGTTCAACTGTTGAAGCGAATAGATTTCACTCCGAATACGCCTCATATGATTAAAGATATTGCCAAATTCAGTTTCGTTCCATCTACTCAGAGATTTCCTGACAGCACTTAAACCCCTCCCTACATCTCCTCCAATAGAATGCTCAACCCATGCACGCTTTACCACCTCTCTACAATTTGAATACCTCAACCACATAGCTTCAAATTTAAAGAATTTTTTCCGGGCTTCACATCCCCTTCAGTATCAACTAAAATTAGGCAGTGGTCAGATTGAATGGCTGGAAGATGAAATACTATGGCTCGGGGAAATAACTCCCTCCATTCAACATTAACCAATGCCCGATCAAGTCATTCTGCAACATTGGCAAGCCCCTGTCGACCATTAGTCCAAGTAAACCTTTTCCCACAAAAGCCCAGATCAATTAAATTGCACTTCTCTTGAACCTCAGCAAGCCGGTAAGAGCTAGCACCAATATCTTTTTTCCCTCCTCTCTTCTCATCACCGCAGGCAATAGCATTGAAGTCACCTAAACAGATCCATGGTCTCAAATAATTCCCAGCAATGCCTTCAAGAATTTCCTATAAGACCCTATCACCAGACCTTCTTGGGTCTCCATAAACACCTGAAAACAACCATTCCACCCCTAGAGGAGCACCATTAACCAAACCAGCAATCATAAAATCATCTTGGAAAAGGATATCAACATCAATGTGTGATTTCCATGCAAGCCAAAGACCCCCACTCCGCCACTTGGACGGAACAATATAGTTGGAAGCCAACCTTCCTAAGCACATTTACTCCTCTTTCTACAAATGCTTTTGTTTCAAAAATGAAAATAAATTCAGGCTTCATCATACGATTGAGTGCTTGGAGTTCTTGAACTATAGAGGTGCACCCCGAACCTCAACAGTTCCATGCTAAGATTCTCATGGGTGCACTCGGGGTTGTAGAGGGACAACCACTGAAGCCCGTGAATTTGAACTCTCAATACATCCACTCCTTGCCTCCTCACCACTTCTATGGTCTGGAACTTTTTTGCAAGTCTCCTTCCCACCATTCTCCCCCACCCACAAATGATGAATTAATTCATTCCCCATGTCAGAGAAAGATGCAACTTTCCTCTTTTTTGAGGGTCCTACAACTCCTAACTTTGAACTGTAGAGAAACGTTTTCGGAATCCCCTCAGGATCCTTAAACTTCCCCAAATGTTCCTCTTCAATATTGTCTACCATCAATGTTCCCGTAACGGCTTGTTCGTGTCCTGATTGCACACCACGATCTTCTCTACTTTCAATGCCACCACCAAACGGCTCTCCACTAGCAACCCCAAAAGTCACTACACTTTTGCCACCCTTCGCTGTTGCCTCTGGTAGAGCAACGGATGTAGCCCGTTGAAAAAGTTGGTGGATCAGCACTTAACGATGCATCATAACAAAGATTTTGAGCTTCATCCTTTTCCATCTTTTCCTTCTCTACCCGCTCCATACATGCATCTCATCATGGCCGATATGCCCGCAATAGTAACAAAATAATGGTAATCTCTCATATTTGATATCAATCCAGAGAGGACTCTTTGTTTTACGATACACCAGTACGATTTTCTTAAGTGGTTGATTCAAATCAATCTCCACTCTTGCGGGGACATGGCTAGTCTAACATTTCTGCAGATCCAATGAGTTATTTGCTACTACTTTTCCCACCTGTGCTGCAGTTTTTTCTCCAACACTCCTGATGCGCCAATCCAATGGCAAACCATGTATTTGGACAGACAATTCAGTTTTGGAAAGATCCATTTCTTCTAACAATCCTCCTACAATGCACCGCTTCAAGACGAGAATTTGACCAGCAACTGCCCATGGGCCACGGTCCAACACTAATCATATGTCCACTTCATGGATGAAGAAAAACAGAAAATGGCCTTCAAGTGAACCCTCCACCACCACTAGTCGCTTCAAGTTCCATGACTTCGGAAAGACACCCATGACTGCTGCATAATTCACCGCTTTATCTCCATGAACTTTCCCCACCAAGCACTGATTCCACTTATCACCATCCTCCCTATTACTGATTTCATCATCAATGTCCACTCCATCTTCCGAACACCCAACCTTGTTAAGTGCATTAACAAGAACCTCCTCTTCCATACCACCAACTCTAAGACAAACAGACAAGTTTCAAACCATAACAAGCAAAATGGAGAAGAAAGCTCTACAAAACCGAGAGCAAGAGAAAGCCTTACACATCAAAGGCAAGAAAAAGCCCTGACCACATAGATCTCTTTAGGATCGATTTGCAGCTCCACCGGTCTGTCCATTCGGAAAATGAAGATTGAGCGAGTGTGAATAGGGGTGTCAATGGACCAAGTTAAATGGTAAATCCAACTTTACCCAACCCTAATGGATCAGGTTTGGGGCATCTAAATAGGGTTTAGGGTCAAGTTAGGGTTTTGGAACTCTAACCCGTGTTGAGTTCGGGTTAGTGTCGGGTTTATAGCAATCCGATCGCCGGGTCATAATGCCTCTCTTATAATATGTAAGGGACTATCGTACCATTAGGGGTATGGCTGTAATTATCTACAATTCTAAGAGACTAAGACTAACCTAATAAGGCGAAAACCCTAAAGCATTTTTACCCTTTACCTTTTCTGAAATCAAAAGAAACTCTTCAAAGAGAGACACATAGACCAAACTGGCATTGTAGTCTGCAGATCAACACATACCATTGTTTCAAGGCAAGCTCAAGGTATTTACATTAATCTTCTTCCCTTTTTAGCTCTCTTCTTATCTTTAGTTTTTCTTTGTCTTTTCTTTCTTTTTGTTCTTGTCATCTTGTGTTATACGATTGTACTATTTTATTTTTTTATTCTTTTTTTTTTGCTTTACCCAAATAGTACTTTGTACTCATTCAAATGATAAAAGTTGTTGCCTTGTTTTAAACTTGAATGGTTAAATGAAGTCTTTTCAATAGGTTTACAATAGGTGTAACGGTTGCTACTTGTTATTTCTTAATTTGTTCTTCTTTAATTTGAAAACAATTTGTTTTTCTTTTTTTGGATAGATAATGTCCAGCATCATTTTGCCTTACTCTAGTTACTTGTATTATTCTATATCTATCTCAAAATATAGTTCTTTTAATCACACAATGTCACATTAATTTAATTTCGTGCTGCATGGGATGGTATCATTTTCAACACCAAAGCATTTCAGAATGCCATCCTCCACCTCAAGTCATTGGTCAGGTCTTGTCGGATCGGTATCGAGTTCAACCCTATAGGGTTGGGGCGAGCTTGGAAAATTGGTATTGTCCACTCAGGGCGGGGCAATTCGGGTGGAAGTAGTGGAGGGCTGGGTTAAGGTTGAGGCAAACCCATTTCGAACCCGACCCATTTACATCCCTAAGTGTGAAGATGGCATTTGCTCCCTTTGTCTCTCTCAAGATCGTGTAACCCAAATAAAATTAAAACAAATTTCATTTTTTCTTTAGACACGCACCACTAAGCCCCCATTAAATATTCTAACAAAAGTATAAAATAACTTTAAAATATTTATTAAAAACACAAAAAATAATTTTATATTTATACAAAATATATCACGAAACTATGTAATAACAATTTAAATTATGTTTTTCTAAATTATCAATTTAAAAGGGGGAAAGAAAGTAACTTAGCAAAAAATGCTCGAACTCATAGCGACTACATAAATTTACAAAAAGAGAAATCCATAAATAAGCAAACCAGTTCAATCATCCGTTGTTGGATTGGGAGAAAAACCCTATAACACACTATCCCAAAATACAAGTCTTAAACAATGAAAAACAATCAAAGGCCATAGCGTTTCCTTCTCTTCTTTTGGTTGAACGAATCAGGATCATTGTTGGTATGACCTAATCGATCGATTCATGAATGCAAGAAGCCTTCTTAAGCGATTCATACATGCAATGCTCATTCTCAAACTTTTCTGAGGTTGTATGCCATCGATTTCGAGCTTGAATGACTTTTCAAACTCTTCCCGCACTCTTAGTGTTCTCAGCCGAGATGAAGGTTTGATAGTGGAGACCTGCAACAAAAGTACTCTTCATCAAAAATAGTCTTCTCTCCATCAAAAGTACTCTGCTTCTACATCTCAATGGAGTTTTGCCTCTGGCGAAGGAGTAGAATCCACGCAGGAGGAGAGCTTTCCTTTTTGGTGTTTTGCTACGGAGAACAATGCGGGAAGAGTAGAGATTTATTATATTATCAATCGAATAGAATGGGGTTCAAGCCGGTTCAATTCCGGTTCAATGTTATAAACGACGTAAAGACCGCCGCCCAGTATACTCGCGTAAATGTTTTGGTCTTCTAGGCAGCGGTTCATTTTAAACCGCCACCTTATTATTTTCTATGGCGGCGGTCCATAAGACTGCCGGCTCTAAACCGCTACCTTTGACCGATTTTCATATAGTGAATATTAAATTTAATGAGAGAGAACTAAATGTATTAAATATCTTAAAATTATATTATTTTTTTTCAACTCATTTAATATAAATAACCAGTTATCCTATTTGTCTTCATTTTTTATCAATAAAATTAAATATAAAGGGATAAATTTTATCCTCAGAAAATTCCAAAAATATTCTTGAGACTATTTGTGCTTTTTAAAGTAATATAGATTTAATAAAAATTTAAGATGGCTGCTTTTTGTGTAAACTTTAGGACTAATAAGACAACAAAAAAATGGTTTCTTTGCTAAACAGGTTGGCTCATCCCACACCCAGCCAAAAACAACCCAATCAATTGTATCCTGTAGAGACCTCGCAACTTGTCATGCATGCACATAGGGTTTGAATATCACATGGTTTGTCCTAATAATAATAATAATAATTAGATTGTGACATAAGTGAATATCACATAGTGTGAAGGCTTCCCAAATCTTTGCTACAACTAGCAAGTTAGCTAACACCTACAATTCGGTGGAGTTTGAAATTCTTCAAATCAGACAGGTATTATCAAATCAGGTCATTCAGGGACTGTGTTTTGTATTATTGGTGTTTCAAACACAAATGCAACGACATTAGCAACATTTAGACATTTTGAATTTAACAGTCAATTTTCTTTTGTTTGGTTCGAGATGTTTTGACCTTTTGGTTTAAACTGTTATAATTAGTGTTTAAAAAATCGGATAGAGTTAGATGATTGGACTGGTTGGACCGTGATCTGGGCCCCTGGCTGGTTCAGTCAACCAAAACTGCATCGGATAAAAAACCAGCCAAAAAATCAGTGGGTGTTAGGGGGTGGTATTTCAACAAACATCAATTTGATGACTTTTGGAAGCAAAATCTCACACACCTTGACTGATGTGATTCTGACATAAAGGAAAAAATACATTTTTCAACAAAATAAAATTCATGTACAAAAAATGGTACTTCAACTCAAAGCATTGCAGGTTGAAACACCAAGTACCAAAAACAACGCCAAATACTTGTGGGTTATCTTCAAGGTTTTCAACAATAAAATAATCAGCCTCAGTTTATTGGAATTACTCCACCACCTGTGGATCATGTATTCATCTTTGGACATTCAATTTGAATCCCAATTATTAATTATTAATGGGCTTTTCACAAAATAAATGACCAAACAGTTTGGTCATTTGACAAAATCAGTTATGTTTTTAAAATAATGATAAAAACAGTGAGTTAGAATTGGCTTAAAGAAATTGCAGATAACACCAATGGTTCTTGGTGTCTATGGGAGATTTCAATTCTATTAGAAGTAGCGAAAATAAAAAAAAGGGAGGGATAAGAGTTTTTCCCCACCACACTAGAGAATTCAACCAATCACTATTGTAATTTGGTTGATGTGGATATGGAAGGATCTCAATTCACTTGGAGAAATAGTATGACCAAGAAGAGACTTGACTGGGTCCTAACAAATTAAATGCTGAGTGGCATTGTGAATTCGCTGAGAGCAGACCTATTAATCCCCCCTTCTTGGACTTAGATCACATGCAACTTCTTCTTGATTCTAACCTCATTCATGTCAATGGGCCTAAACCATTTAGGTTTGAGGCCATGTTGTGCCTTGACCCTGGTATTTATGAAGTTGTTAGGAAAGCTTGGGGATTTCATGTTAATGGGTCTAGGGTTGTTCAATTCAACAGAAAAAGAGATAATTTGGTTAAAGAATTGAAAGTGTGGAACAAAAATCATTTTAGGGATAATATAAGGATAAAAGAAGATATTAAAATACTTGTCTAATGTCCAACAAAAGCTTGAGAATGATCCAATCAATTTAACTCTTATCAACCATGAAATTGCTCTCCAAAAACTCCTCAACAATACTCTAGCCCGTGAAGAGTTGTTGTATTGGGCTCAAAAATCTAGAATTGAATGGTTGAAACATGGAGATAATAATAATAAATTTTTCAGATAGTTGCTCCTATCCGAAGAAATAGAAATAAAATTTGGAGGATTAAGGATGATATTGGGGAGTGGATTGAGAATGAGGATTCAATTAAAGATTGTTTTTGTAAAAAAAAAATATATATATGAGTAACGTTTCAAATCTGATGGTGTTACAGATGCAGATAATTTCATTGCTAGTGTTAAGTATAGAGTTCTAGAGGAAATTAAGCCAAGAAGTTATTAATGAGGAAATCTTTAATACTCTCCTCTCTACGAAGGATTTGAATCCTCCAAGGCATGATGGGTTAAATGTCCTTTTCTTTAAGAAATTTTGGAATATTATTGGAGATTTTGTTTGTATGACTATCAAGGCCTTTTTCCACTAAGGAAGACTGAATCATAATTTAAATAAAACTTTCATCTCACTTATTCCTAAAACTGAAAACCCTATTGGGGTTAACAACTATAGGTCCATCAGTCTATGTAATGTGATATATACAAAATCATCACCAAAATTTTGGTGAACCGTATTAACCCTTACTTGGATGATATTATCTCCCTAGTGCATTTGTCCCCAATAGGCAAATTACAAATATCATTCCCATTGCCCATGAGATGATCAATTCTATGAAGAAGAAGAATAAGGGTAAAAAAGGGATCATGATTTGCAAAATTGATATGGAAAAGGCTTATGATAGATTAGAATGGAATTTTATTGAAAAAGTCTTAGAGAAATTTGGATTTCACAGTATCTCTGGATTAAATGGATTATGGAATGCATCAAAACTGCTTCCTACTAGATTCTAATAAATGGTTCCCCCTCTAGAGTGGTGAAAGCTAGTAGAGGCATTAGGCAAGGGGATCCTCTCTCCCTGTATATTTTTGTCTTATGTGATGATACCTTCACTAGTTGTTTAGTTGAGGAGACTATGAATGGAGAGAAGCTAATTGGTTGTAAGGCTTCTAGAGGTGGTCTCACTATTTCTATTTTGCAATTTGCAGATGATTGTATTATATTTGCCAAAATCTCGATTGATTCCTACCTTAAAATTAAAAATGTCCTTGACAAGTTTGCTTCAGCTTCTAGTCAAATGCCAAATTTCTCAAAATCGGCCATCTGTTTTTCAAAAAATATTAATATTAGGCTCAAAAAAATCATGTCCAGAATTTTTAAAATCCCTCTAGCGACCTGGTGCCCTTATAATCGATGGTAGGGTGTCCAAAGAGGTGTTTAATTCTCTTAGTAAAAAAATGTCTAGAAAGCTGGCCGATTGGAAAATTACACTCTTTCTCTTGCTGTTAAGATGGTTCTCAATAATATAGTTGCCTCTGATTCCCCAGTTTGTGATGCAATCGTTCAAAATCCCTAATATAATGTCATTAATGGTATGGATAAAGCTCAAAGGGATTTTGTTTGGTCAAAATCCAATTCATCTTGTAAATTGGAAGAGAATGTGTAGGACCAAATCCATAGGGGGTATGGGTCTTAAGAATTTGAAATGGGTTAACTGGGTTGGAAAATTATTTCGAACCAGGAGAATCTTTAGGTAAGAGTGGTCAACTTCCAAGTATCTTAGTAAAACCAGTTTTTTGGATGTTGAATCTAAAAGTTGAAGTGTTTACTCTGAATGGTTTTTTAGAAAAAAACATGTGATCCTGCTTTGGTTCATTATTTAGAAGAATAGAAATGATTAATAATAAATCTTCTCAACCCCAAAATAATTGTGAATAGAGCTTTAAGTTAAGGGAAGAGTTAAGGGCTGGTTTCATGAGTGCTGTGGATAATTAAAAAGTTTAGAAGGCGATTGGGTGGTATAACCCAAGTCCTAGGACCATCAAGGTTAATTTTGATGTATCTTGTAACTTGGATGGTTAGTGTTCAATTGAGTGTATTGCTAGAAGCCATCCGAGCTCAGTTTTGGATCTCAAATCTTATATTATTGGTTTCTCCTCCATTAATCTCACAGAGGCTTGGGCTGTTTAGGAAGCCATTAACATAGCTCCAAATTTCAAAAACTCTCTGATCATGTTAGAAGGCAATTCTAAGCTCGCGGTTGATTGTCTCAGAAGGAAAGTGAAGACTCCACGGAGATTGGTCAGCATCATCAATGAGTGTCTCAGCTTATTGTCAGTTTCCAGCTCAAACGTCATCTTCTGGCATGCATTTCGTGAAGCAAATCAAATGACGGATTGGGTTGCTCCGCTCTCTGGTAGGTCAGTTAGTTTAGATTGTATAGGCAGATTTGTTTTTCTGATTCTTGAGAAGAGCTACCCCCAGCTTGTATAGCTCCTCCGTGTTTCTATCCAAAACATAGACTTAGCTAAAAATAGTTGATTTGTTTCAATCTTTAGTGCTGAACTGCTGATCTATGGGGAGGGCGTCCCTCCGAATCCGAGTGAAGTAGTGTTGTTTTGTTGGACACTTGACTCTACTGTTTGGTGGTTGCTTTTTCTTGTTGTAATCTTTCTTTCTCAATTTCAAAAAAAAAAAAATGAAGGAAAAGGAAAAAGTTTGAAAATTTGGGCAGATCTAACTTGAATCCATGCCTAACCAATAATGTATTTGTAGTCGGGGCGACATGGCAAACGTAAATTCCATATTCAACGAACTGCAACAGCTGTGAAAAGCATATCACCACCACGTGGCAATCTAAATGAAACGTGGATGAAAAGAGCAGCCGGCAAGGGAAAAGCTTTTTCAAAATAGTGTGTGAATGAGCGGGGATAAAATAATATTTACACTCAATATTATTTTAGCTGAAAAGAGATCCCAACACAAAGATCTCTATCTAATGTATGGACGAATTAAACCTAATATATGTGCCAGGTGTCAACTAATAAATTATAGATTAATCTTACTGAATCCTCAATAGTCTTTTTTTATTTAACTGACGTAGAAAATAATGAGTGGGGTGATCAAACGAAGCCTTAGTTAAAATACTGACACCATATTAAGAATCCACAGCAAAATTTTTGGACAAATCTTAGCTCAGAGTCTTAGACAAAGACCACCGTTGATATGGTTGAATATGTATATAGACGTCAGTTTGACTGCATATGAAGAAGGGTGGTGGTGGGGGGTCACAAAAAAGGTAAAATCTATGATGACGGAGAGATATGGTATGGAAAGATTTTTGATCAATCAAAACCCACTCATGAATCTTATAAATGACACCTTATTTACCACCACGTTTATGATTCCAATTTATTGATCAGTTGTTTTTTTGGATATTATATATTTTTCTTATGATAGTTGAATCCCACATAAAAAATAAAATAATTATACAGAAAGCCTAACGTTTAGAAAAGCTGTCACCTTAAGTTACATATTTGTGACGTTAACGGGTAACGTCATGAAAAAAATCACTTCCCGCAACAGTTCTTCAAAACCATTGTTAAAAGTTCACTTTTTCTGTAAATGAAACTTCCCTCCGCCATGGCCTACACCACTAAATCGCGCGAAGCACTTTTAGTGACGTTTATCTCTAAACGTCACGAAAATAGAGCTTCCAACCAGACCACATTGCGCGAAGTGCTTTTAGTGACGTTTATAAATAACGTCACGGAAAGTTTAATTTTTTTTCCACTTTTGGTGACGTTTCCAAAGGTCACCAAAAACTTTTCTGATTGTGAAAAATAGCAATTTATATTTTATGAATAATTATCAATTAATTAATTAGGTAAGGATGCCACCAAAATTATTTTATTTGTGAAAATTTTTGCAAATTTATTATTGTTACTAATTAACTTTTACATTTCTATCAACTAGTTTTAAAATTTCATTATAATTTTATATTTTATTAATAATTATAAATTAATTAATTAGGTAGGGATGTCAATGGATTTGCCTCAACCCTAACCATAATTAACTAGAAGTATCCTTTACCTAGGGGTGTAAATGGATCATACTAATCCAAGATCTAATCCTATTCTGTCAAACTTGGATCTCCTAGTTTGGATCTTTGGGTCAGATCAAATAATAGGATTCGATCATAAATCATATCGGATTCAGATCACCCCCTATTTGATTTGAGAAGATGTGATCTAACATATATGTTATTTATTTATATAAATACATTTAACATATATACATATATGTTATTTATTTATTTATTTATATTTTATTTTTGTAAATATATTATATTATTTATTTTTTATAAAAAACATGTATATATATATGATCAAATTAGTTGAAAAGATACTTGTGTTTTAGTGTTTCTTTATTGAAATTATTATATTTTATTTGTCTTTTAATAATTTATTTATTTATTTTTAAATTAGATCGAATCAGATCCGAATATTCGACGGTCTCGTTAGATTAGAATTCAAATCTACATTTATGAGATCTAATACGATCGAATCTCCCCTTAACGGTGTTAGATCGGATTCAAATATACCTTGATTCAAATCTGATATGATCCATTTGCATCCCTACCTACACCTAATCCAATGACATTCGTATTTGTTGCTCTACAAATATCAAGTCTCTAATTAGATGAACTATCAGGGGTGGAGCCAGGGGACCCATGGCCCCCCTATGCCCTAGAAATCCATACTTTTAAAAGTCCATTTCCCCCTCTCCCACTTCCTAACCTAATGGTTGGCCCCGCAAATCCAATTTAGGCTTTGGCTCATTCCCTATGAGGACGGGGATGGGGTTAGGATTTCTACCCCTACTAGCATTTGGGACAGGGATAGGGTGGGCATTTGAATTTGGGGTCAGGGAATATAGTAAGCAAACCCCAGCCCTACCCCACCCCTAAAATTCCTACGAATTGCCACCCCTATGGGTAAGTTTGAATGCCTAATCCTGCTCAGGCCCACACCCAAAAGGTCCCATAAGCTCAAGTCCAATAAATAAATAAATAACTTCTAACATGGGTAAATTTGGATGTCAAACACTACCTGGGCCCACACTTGGAACTCGATCCTATGCTGCCATTATTTCAAGTTTGAAAAAATAATTAATTAATAAGGGTAAGGTTCGATGCCCTACCTTACATGAGTCTACAGTTGTAATTGAAATGGACTTAGATTGGATGCAACAAAATTTGCGTCCAATCCGATTCTTAAGAGATTACATTCGAATGATTGGATTTAAAGACTCGGATTCAAATTCAAATCCTAATTAACTTCGATCTTATTCAAATTTAATCTGACTCTGCTATAAATTTTCTAAGATATTAAAAAAATAAAAAATAATAATTTATTTTCAATATTTATATATAATAAATGAATATAAATATAACATAATAGATTTATTATATATAAACTCATATATTATACAATATATGAAATATATTATTACACTTCTAAATATATTTATATAAAATTTAGATATTAAAATTAATAAATATTATAATATAATTTATTTCAGATTTTAATTGGACCAGATGAGGTCAAATCTGAATCCGATCCAATCTAATTGTATAAATACATCATCTGAATCTGATATAATCATATCAGATGTTAGATCGCACCTCGAATTTTTGGGCATCACCCTATGTGAGCCCATACTTGAAAACAAATCCTACAATCCCATTAGTTCGAGACCAAAAATAATTAATTCATTACTTTCTAGAAAGGGTAAACTTGGATGCCTAATCCTATCGGACCCACCTCTAGAGCCTCACTCTATGCCTGAGCCTGCCCCAGTTCACGCCTAGGACCGGATCCTAATTTATTTCAAGTAAAAAAATAAAAAATTAATCAAAATAACATTCACCCACCCACGCAAAAAAGGAAGAAAAAGGGAGGTTTACAGAGTGAGGTTTAACAGAGGATGTGCGGCTGCCGAGAGAGAACGAAGGAGAGGAGAATAAAAAAAGAAAAGCAAGAGAGGAGAGGAGAGTACAAAGAGGGGGTGCCAACCACTAAGTATAGAGAGAGAAGGTGTCAGTCGCTAAGTATAGAGAGAGAGAGAAGGTGCCGCTGCTCAAAGAGAGGAGGTGCCGCTGAGATGAAGCTTTCTTTCTTTTCTACTCCTCTTTATTACTTTCTCTCATGAGACGAAGCTTTCTGTCTTTAATCTGATTGTAATGTTTTGATTACTTTTTTCTTTTAAGATCAAAGTTGCTCTTTTGTTGTATTCATTGGATTATTAATCCCTTTAATGGCGTTTCTGTGCTATTTCTTAAACCTCCCGTGCATTTATTTTGGATCTGTTAGCATTGAACCTTAGGATTAGATCATTTCTTGGTTGTTTCCTATTCCTTTACTTCTTGTTAGTAAACATCAATACTATTTCTTTCATTTTTATAAGCATTTGTATAATAATCAATGTTTTCAATATATTTATCTTTAAAAATGTAAACAATTATAATTATTCAAAAAAAAAAAAAACTGAATTGAACTCAGAGGAAAATATCTCTCATAATAACCCATCTAAAACCATACAACTAAGTATTTCTATTTAAGTTTGTAGTAAAAAAAAAACCCAAGAAAATAGATTCGAATGGCACCCAAATTAAAGGTAAAACAAAGATATAGAGAAGAAAGCATAGAGAACACACAGATTTATGTGGTTCGGCTTATAGCCTATGTCTACGGGCAAAGAAGGAACAAATATTCACTATGAAGTCAACAATGGATAAAAAATACAAAGTTTTGCACTAACAGCTTCACTCACAGAAAACCCTAAAATCCCAAAATACAAGCAATGTCTTTCTCTTCTCTCACAAGACAGAAGACTAGTGTTCAAGAGAAAAAACCCCTAAAAACACACAACTTTTCGTATTTGGTTCGGACCTATAAGCTGAACATGGATCGGGTCCATACCACCATGGGGGCTACGGCCCAAGACCTACACTTCCACCACAAACCACTATGAAATTTTGCCTTTAGGTTTTTCTTAAATTATTTCGGGGTGGATTCATGAAGCGGGTCGCCACAAAGAATTCAACGCAAAAACATAACAAAGTTTTTTTATCACCTTGTTTTTGGTCTTTAGGTTGTATATGGTTTAATAGAAAATAAGAGAGAAACAAAAAGTTGAGAAAATAAGAACTTTTCCTGGATTTTCATGTCTATCTTACCATCTATCAAACTAAACATGGCCTTGAGGCTCTCCCTAGTTCTCACATGGTTTTAAAAGGCTATTGAAGCAAGACTAACCAAAAAGGCTTGGCTTCAATAGCCTGTCTCCATTGTCAAGGCTTAGGCCTTGAGTTGTTAGAGGCCTACGCCTTTAAGCCTTTACCCTTCTGATGTGCAAGGCCCAAGGCTTAAATAAGGACATTTTTTTGGAAATATTGTTAATGGGAATCACTATTAAATTAAATATATATATATATATATATGTATGTATGTATGTATGTATGCATGTATGTATGTATGTATGTATGTATGTATAGGTTGCATTTGAAATTCCTTATTTTAAGGACTTATCTCCTTTTTGCATTTAAAATGCCTCCATGAACAATGAATTGTTAACATAAAAAATGAGATAAATCCTTAAAATAAAGAATGCCAAATGTAATGTAACCATAGTAATCTATCAAACTTTAGTTTATGCCATTAAGGAGTCCACAACCTTCATAAGAACTTATTCACTAAAAGATAAAGCAATAAGCTTTAATAATTCAGCATATTCAACTATTATCAAATGACCCCTAAGTTACCTTATCCAAATTATGAATTGCATCATTAATTGTAGGATGGTTGAAAGGACTAGAAACACAAAACCAAATGATAAACCACATAAGAATAGCTTTATGACTCACTTTATCAATATATTTGGCCTTATAAGACAGTATTTGAGAGAGTGAGACAGAGAGAGAGAGAGAGAGAGGTTGAATGATCTTCCTCCATCAGAAATTTATTGTTGTTGAGGCTGTAATAAATTCTTGAATAAATGAATAAGGAAATAAAGAGGAATAGAAAATACCCAGAATCACTTACAAAGTGTCTAGAATCACTCACCATAATCAGCACAGCTCAGCCACACTATCATATTCTCATTTTATATATATGATAATAGGTTAAAGTGGCTAGCTAAGCTGAAAAGTTTATTGCTTTGTATGAATGATATTTTAAGGATATTGGACTCTTTAACAGCTGAAGTTGAATTGGGATAGGTTACTAAACCCTTGAATATTTTATTATTTGGTTGTTTTATCAACTAAAAAGCAATACATGAGGTCATTCAGTTCAGTAAAACAAAACATCCATCAAGGGCCAAGCCATTTAGGGTTTGAAATCCGACTAGGCTCAAATATAGTGCACTTTTGCCTTAGCTCAGGTGCATGCCTTTGTTAAATCTTTTTTTTCAAGGCTGAAGTATTTGGATGTGTATTATTTAGGTTGAAATCAAAGCATAGGTTAAAAATGGAAGACCATCTAGATAAATCATGGATGAAGGCACCACGGTAATCTTCATCCTTTCTATTTTTTTTTTTTTATTCTTGGTGTGTTTGGGAAACTATAAGTAAAAAATTATTGAATAATAACAATGCTTTGGATGTTTTGGCTTTCCTTCATTAGGCATATTGAGGAATACAAATTAGGGTCATGAACATGGTGTTATATGCATTCCTACATGGTGCTGCTAATTCTCAACGTAGTATTAAGTCCCCTTGCAAAAAATGTTGCAATGTGAGATTTTAGGAATGAAAAGAGGTTTTGGATCATTGTATTTGGGAGGGAATGATAGAGAACTATGATATTTGAACCCAACATGGTGAGAAAAGACTACATGTCAGTCCAACTAGATCGGAATCCCATTTAGATGCAAATGTGAGAGTTGGGGAAGATGTAAGAAAGATGCTTGAAGATGTTTACCCCATGTGCTTTGAGGATAACAACCAGGGGAACAATCTAGAAATATCTTTAGAAGAGCCATGTGGGGATGTGGAAACTTTCTTACAATTCATTGAGGATGCAAAAGAGCCATTGTGGTCTGGAAACAAACACTTCACAGTAATGACATTCATTGTCACAATTCTCCATCTCAAATCACTATATGGTTAGAGTGATGTATCCTTCAATCAACTATTGAATTAAAGGTGTTTATAAAGGCAATGCCTGACGATGCCAGATGTCCCAATATAGTTTTCCTAATGCAAGAAGATCATTGCAAATATCAGGTGTAAGATGGAGAAAATTGATGTATGTCCACATGATTGTATGCTTTTGGGGTGACAATGAGGGAAAGGACAAGTGTGACAAGTGTGGTCATCCAAGATGGAAGAGTGGGAACTATAGTGAAGTAGATGATCTTTAGCATGAGATTAGCTTTTTGAGGAAGAACAGGCCTTGGAAAGCAGGCTTATTAATGCTATGTGGCATTGTGAATTTGCTGAGAGCAAACTTATTAATCCTCCCTTCTTGGACTTGGATCACATGCCACTTCTTGATACTAACCTCATTCATGTCAATGGGCCTACACCATTTAGGTTTGAGGCCATGTGGTGCCTCGACTTTGGTATTTACGAAGTTGTTAAGAAAGCTTGGGAATTTGATGTTAATGGGTATATGGTTGTTCAATTCAACAGAAAAAGAGATAATTTGGTTAAAGAATTGAAAGTGTGGAACAAAAATCATTTTGGTGAAATTATAAGGAAAAAAGAGGATATTATTAAAAACTTATCTAATGTCCAACAAAATCTTGAGAAGGATCCAAACAATTTAACCCTTATCAACCATGAAATTGCTCTCGAAAAACTCCTCAACATTACTTTAGCCCGTGAAGAAATAGAAATAATAACAAAATTTTCATGCAGTTGCTACTATCGGAAGAAATAGAAATAAAATTTGGAGGATTAAGGATGATAATGGGGAGTAGATTGAGAATAAGGATTCAATTAAAGATTATTTTTGTAAAAAATATGAGCAATGTTTCAAATCTGATGGTGCTAGAGATGTAGATAATTTCATTGCTAGTGTTAAGTATATAGTTTTAGAGGAAATTAAGCCAAGAAGTTACTAATGAGGAAATCTTTAATACTCTCCTCTCTATGAAGGATTTGAAAGCTCTAAATGCATGATGAGTTAAATTTCCTTTTCTTTAATAAATTTTGGAGTACTATTGGAGATTTTGTTTGTATGACTATCAAGGCTTTTTCCCCTCAGGAAGATTAAATTGTAATTTAAATAAAACTTTAAATTACAATTATAGGTCCATCAGTCTATGTAATGTGATATACAAAATCATCTCCAAAATTGCGGTGAACCGTATTAAGCCTTACTTGGATGATATTATCTCTCTAGTGCATTTGTCCCTAATAAGCAAATTACTAAAATCATTTTCATTGCCCATAAGATGATCCATTCTATGAAGAAGAGTAAATGTAAAAATGGGATCATGATTTGCAAAATTGATAGGAGAAGGCTTATGATAGATTAGAATGGGATTTTATTAAAGAAGTCTTGGAGAAATTTGGATTTCACAGTAACTGGATTAAATGGGTTATGGAATGCATCAAAACTGCTTCCTACAAGATTATAATTAATGGTTCCCCTCCAAAGTGGTGAAAGACAGTAGAGGCATTAGGCAAGGGGATCCTCTCTCCCAATATATTTTTGTCTTATGTGATGATTCCTTCACTAGTTGTTTAGTTGAGAAGACTATGAATGGGGAGAAGCTAATTGGTTGTAAGGCTTCTAGAGGTGGTCCCACTATTCCTATTTTGCAATTTGTAGATGATTGTATTATATTTGCCAAAACCTTGATTGATTCTTGCCTTAAAATTAATAATATCCTTGACAAGTTTGCCTTAGCTTCAGGTCAAATGCCAAACTTCTCAAAATCGACCATCTGTTTTTCAAAAAATACTCATATTAGGCTTAAATCTAAAGAGAGTTAATTTTTGACTCTTTAGAAGCTTAGAATAAAGAAGGTTGTTTGTGTTGAATCAAACCTTTAGCATTTGAAATGCACTAATTTACTATTTTACCCCTAAGTTAGACTAATCGGTTGTAGTGGCGAGAGAAGTAGAAGAAGAAATGAGAGAGAGAAGACCAAAACTCGCCACCGCTAGTTCGTCGGAGGAGTTGCAGTGGCTAGAGTTGCAGTGGCGAGAGAAGAAGAAGAAGAAAGGAGAGAAAGAGAGAATGACAGAACTCGCCGCCACTAGTTCGTTGGAGGAGTCACTTGCTGCCGCTAGTTTGTCATTGCGTCTAGTGGAGAAGATGAACGATGAGAGGGAGAAACGCAAGCAAAATTTTAAAGGGTATTTTGGACTTTTGGCCAGGTCTGAAATGCATCTGAACGTGTTTAGCGCCGACCCATGTCTTATTATTCCAGATCTGAAAATAATTCTCATACCCAAATTCAGATACACTTCCAAACACCTCTAGCGTTTGAAAAACAACATTTTCAGACTTCAGAGGTCTAAAAAGTGTTATCCACCACCTTAGTGAAAAAATGTCTAGAAAGCTGGCTGATTGGAAAATAGCACTCTCTTGTTGTTAAGATGATTCTCATTAATACAATTGCCTCTATGATTCCCTAGTATGTGTTACAGTCGTTCAAAATCCCTAATATAATGTCATTAATAGTATGAAGAAAGCTCAAAGGGATTTTACGAATTCATCTTGTAAATTGGAAGAGAATATGTATGACCAAATCCCCAAGGGGTATGGGTCTTAAGAATCTGAAATGGGTTAATAAGGCCCTCTTATCCAAACTAGGTTGGAAAGTTATTCCAAACAAGGAGAATCTCTAGGTAAGAGTGGTCAACTTCAAGTATCTTAGTAAAACCAGTTTTCTGGATGTTGAACCTAAAAATGGGATCTCTTGGACTTGGAGGGGTGTCCTTGCTACTAGGGATCTCCTCAGGAGAGGTTTGGAGTAGAAAGCTTGTGATGGAAAGGAAATCAAATTCTGGAAAGACTCTTGGGCCGGTAATTCCCCTATACTGGATGAAGTAAACCCAAAGAGTATCTCAAATTTGGATATGCCTGTGAGCAGTGTAATTGACCATGAAAGAAACATTTGAGGGAAGATCTTATTAAATCTATTGTTCCTCTGGACATTTGGCATCACATTAAGCCTATTTTAATCCCTTCAAACCTTAAAAAAGATGGTATGGTTTGGAAGCAAACGCCTGATGGTAACTTCTTTGTTAGGTCAGCTTGTAACGAAGAATGACTTACTAACAAAGATATTGAAAATCATTTTGGCTTTCAAGAAAATTTCTAGAATCTTAAAATCCCTCCGAAAATCAAGGTGTTCCTCTTCCTCCTCTTTAATGGCAAGCTTCCTACAAAAAATAAACTTATAGCTCGTGGTCTTAACTTAAATTCCAACTGTGACCTTTATGGTGAGGAAGAGAACTCAAACCACTTATTTATTAAATGCTCTTTGATTGAGCACATTTGGCAGCTGGTGAGTTCGTGTCTTCCTAATCCTAGTGCTAATGATCCTCGATCAATTGTTGGTGATCCATAATTTCTAAAAGTTTAAGTTCAACTCTGATCGGTTTTTTAGAGATAAACATGTGATCTTGCTTTGGTTCATTATTTAGAAGAATAGAAATGATGAGTTCTTTAACAATAAATCTTCTCAACCCCAAATAATCGTGAATAGAGCTTTAACTTATTGGGAGGAGTTAAGGGCTAGTTTCATGAGTGCTCTGGAGAATGCAAAAGTTTAGAAGGCGATCGGGTAGTATAACCCAAGTCCCAAGACCATCAAGGTTAATTTTGATGTGTCTTGTAACACGGATGGTTAGTGTTCAATTGAGTATTGCTAGAAACCATCTGGGCTTAGTTTTGGATCTCAAATCTTATATTATTAGTTTCTCCTCTATTAATCTCACCATCAATGAGTGTCTTGGGATGCTTGGGAAGCCATTAACATAGCTCCAAATTTCGAAGACTTTCCAATCATATTAGAAGGAAATTCTAAGTTCGTGGTTGATTGTCTCAGAAGGAAAGCCAAGACTCCGTGGAGATTGGTCAGCATCATCAATGAGTGTCTCAGCTTATTGTCAGTTTTCAGGTCAAATGTCCTCTCGCACGATTTCCTCCCTTAGCGTGCGTAGAGCTAACGGGACGGCCATTAGCTCCAAATTCCCGCTACTCTCGACTTGGCCTCCTCAATCTAACTTTGACCCACCCCTACACTTCTACATCCGAGCTAACGGCAAGAACTCCAGCGTCAAAAACCGTTCCGGCAGACACACCGGAGGTATTCCCCATTTGCCAGTAGTCTCTACTTCTCTCTGCCAACTTTCTATTCATCAATCGTTTTTTTCTTCTTCTGCTCTAGGGAGGAAGTTTTTGTTTTCGATGGCCATGCCAAACGGGGCCAAAAGCTAAAAGATGTCGAACTATCTCCGGTATGTTGAATCCTTGGCGGTTCTACTATCCAGCATCGGGAAGATCTCGCATTCGCATGCTATAATCCTCGGGGAAGCACTTGCTTCGTAGGAAAATGGTTTGGTGTTCCCTAGTGAGAGTTCTCTCGCCAGGCTCTGGTTCCATCGCCAATGTAGGTGAGCGTCAATTGATCTATGCGAGTCGGAGTATTGGATCACTAGAAATCAATACTGTAATCCAAGTTGCCGGTGATCTGGTGTTCCCTACTCGCAATCTTATGCTGTAATCCAAGTTTTGATGCAATAAAAAAATAAATGAGAATGAATAGAGAAAAACTGAACCTGTATAATGTTCGGGAGGTCGTCGGTGATCTCCCTTCCCTTCCGTGTTTTGTATTGAAAAAAAAAACATAAGATAAAAAATAACTCAGCAAAACATGTAAAGGATGTTAAAGAGGGATGAGATGAGAGGGACGGGGAGTACCTCCGATGTATTTGTCGGAGTGGTCGTCTTTGCCGGAGTTCTCGCCATTAGTTCGGATGGAGGAGTACAAGGGTCAAGAGTTGAGAGTAGAGGGAATTTGAAGCTAACGTCCGTCATCTTAGCTTCACACGCGTTAAGGAAGAAATCGTGTGGAAGGACACTTGGCACCTTCTGATTGTGTGGGGCATTTGTGGGGCGTCCGGTTGTGGGGCGCAGATTTGAACTCTTCGATTCCGAGTGAAGGAAGTAGTATTGTTTTGTTGGACACTTGGACTCTGCTGTTTGGTTGTTGCTTTTTCTTGTTGTAATTTGCTTTCTCAATATAAAAAAAAAGGAGAAAAAGAAAAAAAATTAGCATTCATCCAACTTTTTGAAAATTTGGGCAGATCTAACTTCTATCGTGACCGTGATTGGTGAATCCATGCCTAATGAATGACATATTTGTGTCGGGGCGACGTATGTAAATTCCAGATTCAACGGACTGCAACAGCTGAGAAAAGCATATCACCAGTGGAGCATCACCACGTGGCAATCTAAATAAAACGTGGATGAAAAGAGCAGCCGACAAGGGAAAAACTTTTTCAAAATAGTGTGAATAATATCTGATGAGTGTGGATAAAATAGTATTTACACTCAATATTCTTTTAGCTGAAAAGACAACAGCCAAAGATATCCCAACACAAAGATCTCCAATGTATGACGAATTAAACCTAATATATGTGCCAGGTGTCAACTAATAAATTATAGATTAATCTTAAAGAATACTCAATTAGCATTTAGTTTTTTTATTTAATGGGCATAGAAAACAATAAATGGGGTGAGAGAGGCTCGAACTCTCGACCTCAGGATAACTCAGAAGCTATGAGACCTACGCGCTAGCCAACTGCGCCACCACCCCGATGCTGATGCCTTTGATTAAAGCATAGTTAAGGGTGTGTAATTTTCTAATCATGTTTTATGTACCATACAACAGCATTTGTTTAGGAAATTATTCATCTCCCTTGCGAAATCAAACGAAGCCTTAATTAAAACAGTGACACCATATTAAGAATCCACAGCAAAATTTTTGGACAAATCTTAATTGAGACAAAGACCACCGTTTATATGTTTGAATATGTACATCAGTTTGACGGCATATGAAAAAGGGTAGCGGTGAGTCACAAAAAAGAGAAAATCAATGATGCGAAAAAGATATGGTATGAAAACAATTTTGATTCATGAATTTCCATAAATGACACCTCATTCACCACTACGTTTATCATTTCAATTTATTGATCAATTGTTTTTTGAATATCATATCTTTAATAGTCGGACCCCACAAAGAAAATCATACACAAAGACTGAATCTTATCAATCAATGTCAATCACGTGTTACTAACATCAAGTTATATTTTTTTGTAACAAATAATACATAGGTGGTGACCTATACCCTACCTACCACAAGCCGTTAAGCATTAGAGTCTGGATCTACTTCTCCTAGAACGCACCTTACACGAACCTCATAGCCCCATCCCATCATACATTGGCTACATCTCCCCTACTTTGTGTTGTTATTCATAGGGAGATCCCCATTCTAAGCGTTACATCAATGAAGTTAATGTGTTTGGAGGGTCGTACCCGTTTGGCACCAATCCCTCAAGGGGAGGTCGGCACAGCATGAGGCTCAGGCCCAGTGGGCCACGACTCAGGGCTCAGGCCGCATGGTTTTCTTTTTTTAGAAAAATTGAAAAGAATAATAAAAATAAAAATAAATTAATAAGATAGACAAGTATTAAAAAATTCTTAAAATTTAATTCCATATAAATTGATATGTATAATTTTTTATATGTGAAATAATAAAATGAAAATGAAAATTTTGTAATAAAATTAAAATAAATTTATATATATGGGCAGAGTATGCTTGGGTTGTAGGTCGTGCCGATATGGCCCAACCGCATGCAGCACTAACCATACCATTCCTGGCCCACTTAAAATATTCTTCAAGTGGTTGACACAATTAATTTGCACATGACCTTCATCTTCATGTGTCCTTTTTCTGGACTGCATTTGATAAGAGTCGAGGCAAATTTACAGTGTTATTTGGTTTTGCAGACTTAAGCTTATAAATTACTTCTAAAATAGGCATAAAATAGCTTTTTAGTCTATATTTTGCTCTCATTTAAAGAGCAAAGCTTACTTAGAGAAAAGCTACATGCTTTGTACCCTTTATTTGCATTTATGCTCATTCTAATGTCCAAGAAACATAGCTGATGGGTCCGCTATGGTTCCCCCATGTCCCACCCAAAGTCATGGCTCCCCCCTCCCCCCAATGTACTAAAAGTGAATGTTGATGGAGCCATGGGTCTGTTTTACTCTGGTATCGGAGTTATTATAAGAGACTCAGGAGAACATTTTTACATGGTTAGAGCCATGAACATTGAACGTAGCACCTCAAAACAGATTGAAGCTCTAGTTTTCCTTGAGGGCATCAAGCTGGCCATTGAATTATAGATCTCTTCCATCGTTTTAGAATGAGATGCACAAAAGATAGTCTCTCTCCTGTTGAATCCCTCCTTAGTGGTTCCCTGCCGCATTCACCACTTGATAGCCTGGAGTCTTTTGCGAATGTTCTCTCTTTCTTCTATCTCATTTGTCTATCATACGGGTAATTGTCTGGCACATTCGATTGAAAAAAGGCTTTGTTCTTTGTCTAGGCCAAAGACTTGGTCTACTCCACTTGATTTTCTACTACCTGTACTATTAAAAGATGCAATGAGATGATTCAGCCTACAGGCTTTTCAAAAAAAAAAAAAAAAAACTAGAAACATAGCTGGATTTTTTACATTTACACTCATCTTATGTCACTAAATTCCAATTTCGCACCCATCATAAAGGGTGTAAAACCTAACCGAGTTCACACCCTCAAATATGAACAAATTTGCATTCATATGAATGAATTCAATTTTTGTACTTATACCAAATGGATGTACTCTCTCTCTCTCATCTCTTCCCTCTCCCGATATCTCTCTATTTATTTCAATCTCTATCTCTATCCACATTACAAATAAAGGCATTTAATTTCTCATCAATATATTGAAATATTAATATTTAAGTTAATTTTTTTAAAAGCAGTTTAAGTTAAAACGTTGATACTAAAATAAGACGACTAAAAAATATCTAAAATAGTAATAAGAGAAAAATAGATAATACAATAAGACAAAATAATAAAAAATAAAATAAAAACTTAATAATTAATTAAAAATATTATTATAATTATGAAAACGGTAATAACCGGAACTTTCATTAAGGCTGTGCTTGGAAACAATGCAAATAGGTGCGAATGCAAATATGTAGAGTGTAAAACGGTTCATATAAATTACAAATTTGGGTTAGTTTTGCACTGACATATTTGCCTTCTTACCAAACAGACCCTTAGTTGTAACGGATGCAAACATGAATTCCAATAAAACATATAAGCCCATTTGAATGCAAATTTACTTCTTTTTTATTGATGTACTTTTACATCTCATTATCAATGTAAATATGTATTATTCTGTGATTTGTCAATGCATAAATATAATGTTGCCAAACATAGATAAAAGTGAACCAGAGTACAAATTTACCCTGAACCAGGATTTACACTCTATTTGCATTGTTTCTAAACACAGCCTAATTGACTTACACATACCTGAGTTTTTGAAAAGGACTTAAAAATACCTTGTCACTTTTTACCCTTCATTTTCTTTCATATTTTCAAAAGGAGCCAAACATATGATAAATCTTAATATAAATGTAGCACATAATATCACTTTTCCTCATTAGAAAGAGATGGTAAGAGAGGCTTTAACATAGATCTTGAAGTTGATCGATGAGTCCCACCCATTTAATTTCCGATTCAATGCTTTGGCCACGGCATAAAAACACTATTGCGTGTTATGGTTTCCCTATCCTCCCTATGCTTCCATTCCCACTCTCATGTTGATCCTGAGTTTAAATTAGCCCCCCACAAGATTGTCCCCCATAACGTTCCACAGCACATTTTCGCCATATATGAAAAATATCTCCCAATGATGATATCATCATTTCTGGTATTATCATTTGGGGATGTGTTGTGGGATATAGTGGGGGGCAATTTTGTGGAGGGGCTGATTTCATCTCGTTGATTCCTACCAATCCACTGTAGCAAGGTTGCTACTTGGTACTAGTTACCACCAAAATACAATCTATTTGTTTTTTCCTTTTGCCAAGAAAAAAGGAGGTTGCAACAACATCCTCTGACTCCAACAAGCTGTCTTGAAAGATCGTGGTGATAGACTTTGGAGAAGCTCGTATTTTTACTCTCATCGGTATTCCATCATCTATGAAATCAATATTTTCTTTAAATTTACAGATTTCAAATTTTTGTTTAATAATGCTTTTGGGTGTTTGGGGTTTTGGCATTACAAGAAACAGTTATGTATGTTTATGGGCAAGAGAAACTTAGGCCCCATTTGGTTCGTGAGAATAGGCCAATAGGGGTCTAGAATCGGATTTGGAATGGGCTATTTTGATTCCAACTGTTTAATTGGACAGAATTGGAATCCCATTTCCATTTGAGAGAATGGCCATTCCTTGCCCCTCCCTTGGGAATGAAACCCATTTTTGTTGATTTTAGTTCTCAGTCTCATTCTTTTCTGAATCAAACAGACTATAGGAATAAATAATTTCAATTCTGAAAGATTTCAATTCCAGAGAATTTCGATTCCAATTCTAACTATGAACCAAATGGACCCCGACCTAATTCAAGTGGATTTTGATTTGTGCAATGAAAAGAGAGGTCAAATTTCACAAGCAGAAATTTCACAGGAGACAATAATTGTGTATATTGGAATTTCCAACGGTTGTCAGCCTTGGATCTTGACATTGTAATAAAACTCTTCTCACGCTGCATTTGATTGAAGAAGATTTATAGATCCATGCTTTGGATGCCTGGTTATTGATTGGGACGATAGAGAGAGGCTCAGGGGTCAACAGTTGGCTATTAAATCAGGATGGTAGTCCATGTCGGTGATGGTTTGATGCTCATAAAAGGGAATTTGCAATTATGACTTCCAAAAATACTATTATGTGGGAATTAATGATGGTTGATGGATTGGCTGTTAATGGTGAGTTTCGATAAGAGGTGAAATGATAAGAAAATGGTGACTAATGGAGGGTATGTTTTAAGTCTAGCGGGGTCACTTAATTAATTAGTGTTAAAAAATTACTCATAATAATCAATAAGTAATTATATTAATTAATTACCAAACTTTTCAAAAAAGTATTTAATATTGAAATAACATATAATTGTTGTTATTTTAATTATTATAAAATTATTTTGTAGTAATTATAATTAAATTATTATTGATAATTAAATAAACTATTAAGTATAAATATAATTAATAATTATGGTAATTATAATTGAAAGTTACCATCATTTATGTAAATTATGTTACTTAATTAGTTACCAAATTGTTCGAAAAAGTAATTTAATAGTAAATTACCATATTTAATAAATTATTTAAGTAAAATATCCATAATTAAAATAATAGTAAATTACTATTCAATTAGTAAATTTATCATAATTTTTTAAAGTAAGTTATTGAATTATTAAAGTAAAATAGTGTAGTAATTAAAATAATTTCACGTTTATTTACTTAATAAGGGAAAATAATTAAAATAATAATAATTAAGCTCAACCCTGCCTGAGCCTAAGGTCAAGCCTGACCTATGCAACATAAGCTTACCCACACTAAAATTTCATACACTTTGGGTTCTGTCGGGTTTGGGTTAGTTAATAAGCATACCCAAGTTGCACCCCTAGATAAAGGTCCCTTTTGAGTTTAGACCCATACTACATATGGGTCCATTAGTTTGATGTCAATATGTCTCCATATGTTATACACCATTAATGTAAGTGCAAATTGTTTAACAAGCCCTGCTTTAAGTTATCTATTTAATTAGGTAACTTATTTATGTAGTTAGACAATCCTAATTAGCTTAATTAGGTAGAATACCTATTAATTGTTAATAATAATAATAATAATAATCATCTTTTTAAATAATTTTTATTAATTGAAAGCATAATAAAATTACTAATATTATAAATAAAATTAATACAAGATAGTAATCTTATAAAATTAATTTTGCTATGAGAAAATTACTAATTTTAAAACTTATTTTTATTAATTAAATTTTGTTTAAAATAATTACATTAGTAAAACTTTATAGTAGGCCTATAGCTTAACCTCGCACATGATCGCACCTAATTAAGAATGTCATAGGGCTCTTTCTATTCATTAAGTCAATACATAATAAAAATAGAGCATAGGAGAATAAGGATGTGAGCCCAATAATCCACAAACCAATTTCCAAAATGTGTAAAAAAAATGCAATTGAAAGACTACTACGTGCGTTGGGTTGGTATTAGACTATTAGGTCGAATCCTATAGGGTTGGCACGGGTTTGACTCAACCCTAACCCAACTCTTCCATACTTCTCCTCAAACCCAACCCAACCCGACTCAATGGTATGAAGTTTCTAAACCTCCCCTGATCTATCGGATTCAACTCAATATCGACCCAACCCATCCCTTAGTCTTTCAATTGTGTCTTTTATGATACATTTTGGAAAACTCAAGAGCCACTAATTTGAAAGTTTCAGAAAATCTTTTTTTTTTTCTGAAATTTCAGTACTTTCCAATAATTTTCAGGTAATTTCGAAAAATTATTGGTTTTGAAAATTAATTTTGGTAATGAAAAATACTTATTGAAATTTTAATTTACATAAATTTTTGTTAATTATTGGGGAATTTTAATATTGATAATTTACATTTTTCAATTCCTAATATTTTCCATAATTATTTGTAATTTACATTGGTTTTTGGTATTTATTTGGAAATTATGATTTAGTGACTTTCATAAACTAATCTTCATGTTTTTTGTAATTTAATTTAAAAAATCTAATTTACTAAAGTGTTTGATATTTTCAAGAATTAATTATTCAGAAATTTTCAGATAATTTCAAAAAATTATTGGTTTTGAAAATTAAATTTGGTAATGAAAAAACATTTATTGAAATTTTAATTTACATTATTTTTTGGTAATTATTAAATTGGAAAATTATTGGGGAATTTTAATATTGATATTTTACATATTGTAATTCTTAATAATTTCCTTATTTATTTGTAATTTACATTGTTTTGGGTATTTATTTGGAAATTTTGATTTACTGATTTCCATGAACTAATTTTCATGTTTTTGGTAATTTAATTTAGTAAAAGATTATTTAAAAAAATATAATTTACTAAAATGTTTGATATTTTCAAGAATTAATTATTCAAAAATTTATTATTTTTGGAAAATTTATTTATATCAATTAAAATTTATTCATGAATTTTTGAAAAGTAATTTATTCATATTAATATTTGTACCAAGCATTTTTAGGATGTTCAGGTTTTTCTTTCTATTTTGTTATTTCATTATGTTATGCAAAAATCAATAAATACCTTCCCCTAAATTATCACTAATTCCTATTTATCTCTAAAATTATCTCTAGTTAGCCAATTAGGTAGAGAGTTTCTTATATATATACATATAGATAGATAGATAGATAGATAGATAGATAGAAAACAGATGCTCTCTCTGTGCAGCAAATGGAATCTATTGATTATTACAGTAATTAATTTAATAATTACTGATAATTACAGTAATTTAATAAATATATAATTAGTGATTATAATTAATAATTACTGTTATTATAAATATTGTTAATAACTAGATATTTACTTTAAAATTATAAATACTGTTATTAATGCTGTTAATAACTACTGATTATTACAGTAATTTAATAAATATATAACTAGTGATTATAATTAATAATTACTGTTATTATAAATATTGTTAGTAAATAGATATTTACTTTAATTTTACTTTTAATTAAAATTATAAATATTGTTATTAATAAATATTGCTAATAAATTTAGTAATTATTGTTATATTAAAAATAATTAAAAATGTTATTAAAATTATTGTTATTGATTATTTAATAAAATATATAATTACTGATAAATACTGTTAATTTAATTTAATTTTGGTAATTATTAATTTAATTAATATTGCTAATAAATCCAATTCATAAATTTAATATTTATTGTTATATTAAAAATAACTAAATAATATTATTAAAACTATCATTAATGATTATTTAATAAAATAGTATAATTACTTACTATTATCGATAAATGTTGTTAATAACATTCTAACAATCGACGGTTCGACCGTCTGGTTCGAATGGATAGCACGTTTTGACAACAAAAATTACAAGCAAAAAATTACTGAACCATTCTAGACATCGGCTTTCGGGTTGATGGTTCGATCATCTGGATCGAACGGACGGTCCATTCTGACAACAAAAATTATAGGCAAAAAATTGAGTTTGTGAGGTCCATTAAGTAGTATTATACGTGTTATGTCATTCAAGCATGTGACTCATATGACTTGAAAATAGAATCGTTCTAGCCATTGGTTTTTGGGTCGACGGTTCGACCATTCGTTTCGAATGGACGGCCCGTTCTAACAACAAAAAATTACAGAACCATTCTGGCCACCGGTCTTCGGGTCGATGGTTTGATCATCTAGTTCAAATGGATGATCCATTCTAACAACAAAAATTATAGGCAAAAAATTGAGTGTGTGAGGTTCATTAAACAATATCATACATGTTATGTCATTCGAAAGTGTGACTCATACGACCCGAAAATGGAACCGTTCTATCCATCGATTTTCGGGTTGATAGTTCGACCGTCCAGTTCGAATGGACGGCCCGTTCTAACAACAAAAACTAAAAAATAAAAAAAAGGCCAAAAACCATCGAACAGGTCAACGGGTTAACGATTCGACCACTCAAGTCAATGGATCGTTGATCAATTCAACAGATTTTGGCCAGGGATTAGGATTGGGGTAAAATGAAACTAGTTGCGTGGATGGTTCCCAAATAAAAAAATAAAAACACGAACGACCCGTTTTGACAAAAAAAATTACATGCAAAAAATTGAGTGTGTGAGGTCCATTAAGCAGTACCATACGTGTTATATCATTCGAGCTTATGACTCATATGACTTGAAAACGAAACCGTTCTGGCCATCGGTTTTTGGTCGGTGGTTCGACTGTTCGGTTTGAATGGATGGCCCGTTCTGACAACAAAAATTAAAAAATAAAAAAATGACCGAAAACCATTGAATGGGTCAACGATTTGACCACCTTGGTCAATGGATCGTTGACTGATTCAATGATTTTTTGGCTAGGGACTGAGATTAAGATAAAACGGAACTGGTTGCCTAGATTGTTCCCAATTAAAAAAAAACAGCAAAAAACCATTGAGCAGGTCAATAATTCAACGATTCAACCACTCAGGTCAATGGGTCATTGATCGGTTCAACGGTTTTTGGTCAGGAACTGAGTCAATGGGTCAATGGGTCGACGGTTCCATTCCAGGCCCTACGAAGCAGGGCCCCTCCACTAGTTATTTAAGTATTATAATGAAATTATGTATTAACTTTAAAATATTTATTATGTACACAAAATAATATTTTTATGGATTATTCAATTTAAAAACTAAATAATATTTTAAAAATTTAAATGACAAAATTATTTAAACGTTTTTTCACATATTAAAAATTTAAAACAAAAAATATATTATTCAAACATTTCAAAAACTAAATACTTTAAATAAAAATATTAAAAATAGTTAAACAATTATATAACATAATATTGAATATTACATATTAAATTTAAAATAAATAAAATTTAAATAAAAATTTATAAATATTTTAACTATTACTTAAATATCTAAATATTTAACATAACTAAATTTTAAATAATTAAAATAACGAAATTATGTAATAAATTTAAAAAAATCTTACAAGTAAAAAAGTAATTATAATAGATTTCATAATATTAGAAATAATAATATAACGAAATTATATAATAATAGTATAAATTATAATTTTACAAATTATTAAATTCAATAAATAATTAATATTTTAAAAATATAACTAATTACATTATTTTAATAACTAAATAATTTTTAAATATGTTAAATATAAAAAAATTAATAACTAAATTATATTTTGAATATTAATTAAAAAATAGCTTAAATAAGGAAATTATGTAATAACTTTAAAAAATAATATTTATCAATAATAAATTTGAAATATTTATTTATTTATTATATATTTCTATATACTAAAGTTAATATTTAGTGTATTTTTAGTAATTATTTATTGTATTTGTGATAAATATGTTTTTAATAATTATGTATAGATCTATTTTTGTTTCATTATTTAACAAAAGAAATTCAATAACCATTGGAGTTAAAAAAATTATTATTTAAATTTTAAAATTAATTTATTGTACTTATTGGATTTATTATATTTTTTTTTGTAATTTACTGATTAATATTTGTTAGAGATTAAACTATGATTGCATACTACAATATTTATTGACTAATTTAATATATTTTTAGTATTTAATATATTTTTGTAATTATTGAATTCATTGTATATTTATTGTATTTTCATTATAAATTTATTTTCAATAATTGTGTATTTTTGCTATAAATTCTCAATAATTATTGGAGATTAAACTATTGCTATTAATTAAAGAGTAGATTTTTAATTTAGTTAAAATTAGGAGTGTTCATGGGGGTCATTTTGGATCGGTTGAAGGTTGTTTGGCCAACTAAACCAAGTTGGTTGGGTTGGGGAGTTGGTCACCCGAAACTAGATGTTCATGGGTTGGGTAGCCCAATGGGTTGGCCTGGCTCAACCCATTTTAAATCGGGCATGGAGAATGTTTTAAGCCCATGGGCTCAGGCTTGGGCTTTAAACGTCAAGCTTGACTATTTTTGGGTTGGGCTCGGGTTTTCCCAAATAAGCCCATCCCAAGCTCAAAGAATATAATTTTATTATTATATAATAATAAAATTAGTACTGAAAAAGTAGTATATATTGTAATATATAGAACAATATAAAATATATAATATATTATAATAATGTATAGTTAATATAATATAAAATATTTGTCTAGATCGGACTTCAGGCTTGGTCTCAAGATCTAGGCTTGATGGTCGGGTCGGACTTGGGCTCAGGCCTAGTCATTTTTGTTCATAAAGAGAAAAAGCTTGGCCTGAGCCTACTTGTGTATAGGTCTACTCGAAATCGACCAATCGTTAGTAAACATCGGCCAAGTCGGGTTCTATCAAATTGGTCAATTGACTCAAAAGATTTAAACTTAAAAGTTAATTGTAAATTTAAAAAATTACAATAGTATTATTAAAAAATAAATAAATAATTTAAATTTATAATATAAAATATTTTAGACTAAGAAATATGGAAAGTTTCCCACTTTCTATATTAATAATCATATTTAATATATATATATATATATATATATATATATATATGGTCAAGTCGGTTCGATTTTGGTCAGTTTACAAACGACCAAAGTTAGGTCGGATTTGGAAATTGCTGAACCAAAGCTGATCGGAAAATACTAGAAATTTGACTAATTCAAATCAAATTTGGTCGGGTTGGTCGGTTTCATTAATTTGATGAACCATCCTAGTTGAAATTAATTATTTTTATTTTTATATTGCAAAAAAATTATTAAAAGTAGTATATAAAATATAAATAATTATTAATTATTTAAAATATTAAAATATAAAACAACTGTATACATCACATAGGTCCCTGCTAGTCATTAATATGCATTGACTCCTTTTGGGGATGGGCTATTGAGACCCTTTTAACTTATTTGCTCCCCTTGCTTGAACTTCTAGGTAGGAGTGTCAATCGACTGGTTTTGGATTGGATTCAATCCGATCCACATCTTACCAAATCAGATTTGGACAATCTGTAATAATTATTGGGTTGGGCCAATCCAAAATAAATTGGTCCATATTCTTATTGGTTTGAATTATACCTAAGTCAAATTTCCAATAATCTGATCACGAGGCCAAACCCTTGTCTAATTTGAAATTGATCAAAACTAAAGCCGGCACAAAATCACTTTTATGAAAGTACTTTTACGAAAGCACTTTTACAAAAGTAATTTTATATGAAGTACTTTTACGAAAGCATTTTTATAAAAGTACTTGTACGAAAGTGCTTTTCAATGCCAAAAGGGTATATTTTTATAATTTTTAGATTTTCTTCATTTTAATATATTTTCTTAATTTTTGATATTTCATTTGGTTTGGATTGGATCCAATCCAATCCATTTACATTTTAATGGATTGGATTGGATCCCCAGTACATTTATAAGACTGGATCAGGCTGGACCAAATCCAGACCAATTAAACACCTCTACAAGTAACAACAAATCCCAACTTATGAGTATGGATATTTATGTACGTGGATGAGACACCTGTTTAAGTGGGAGATGAAGTAGTTGGGTAATATTGTGTGATGACTTAATAATGTGTGGTAAGAGATAACTTTAGTTGTCCCAACAATCAACTCTTATAGAGCTTCTGATACATGGGACATCTGAGATCTTAAGTTGGTTTCGTCTAGATTGAATCAAATCCATGTAGAATCCTAATATATAACTTCTTACATGATTTGTTAAGTTATATTCAATATTTTCAAGTAGAACTGATGTCTGTCTGATGATATAAAAGGAGAAGGAGAGAGACAGACAAAGACAGAGAATAAAGTATAAAGAACTTTATCAATAAAATATAAATTATAAAGCAGCAGGTAAGTAGCAGAGGGACCCGAACCCATGATACTCTAGAATGAAATTTCATCAATCATATTTTTCCTTTTATAAAGTTTTCCAGCAAAACATATATCCAACTTTAGACCACCCCATAAGGAGGAGGAAAGAATATATAATCTCTTGCGATTGATCATAACCAAATATTATTATTATTTGGTTGAAATTTAAGCTGCATAAATGGTTTGAGTTATGATGATCTGGCTGCCAAGACAAGTTGGCAGGAAAACCTTTAAAGAGTAAAATACATGGGATGGGGTTGGCTTCATATATAAGCAACTGGTGCACTGCTTGACAGATCTTAATAGCTGGGGATATGGCCCTCTACGCTGCCTTGTGAGTTGTGATGCAACTCTCATCGTCATCGATCGAATCATTTTCTTTATTTAATTAATTTGCTCTTCCAATGTTCTTCATTTCAAGGAAATGGAAAATTACACTTTCAGTTAGAAACATCTCAAACTATGTAAATTAAAGCAATCCAGATATTTCAAAGCAGCTGGATGATTCAAGTCTAAGGAAAAGGTTGGTCTTCTGATCTTTTACCGTTTGATTTTTATCTGAGATGAGAAAACACAAGAAAAAAAAAAAAAAGTTGATAAATAAAACAAGGGAAGAGACAGAGGAGCTTGAATGGTTCCAGTACCCACCCACCTGTAAGGCAAATAAGGATAGTACGTCGGACCCATTCTCAAGATGACGTGGCTTATCATGATTGGTCAAATATCCTCGGGGTTCTCGTAGAGGATTAAAACGATCAGGATTTGGGAACACCGAGTCACCGACCACGAGAGGGAGAGGGACCGACCGACGACCGGCTTCTTCCCTAATTCCCTGCTCCCCGACCCAGTGGTGTGGGTAACTGGTAACTGGTAAGGGTTGTGCCAGCTGCAGTTGTGTTGAGCTTGTTGTTTGGACTGTTGAGTTCGAAATGTCAGAAGGGGACTGGAATGCCGACAACCCTAATGAGTAGGCCCCACTCTTCACATGGTAGCCAGGTAATTTTTCGACATCTATTCTAGGTCTCTCCTTTGGGCCCACCCAACCACACATTGAATACTACGTTCCAATCAAAACACGAAACATACACGTTTTAACCTGCACATTCTACGCGTATTAACATCCTCTCTATGATTTTTTCTTTTTATTTTTTTCCAGCCAAATGAGTTCAAGTGACAAATACGGTTAGAGTGAAGTAAGTGATAACACAGCTAAACCATGAAGAAAACGGCTATAATTTTTTGAAAAATCCATTTCCAGTCCTTCTGTTATTTCTTACTACTTCACCTTGTCCTTTAATCATCTAATAAATCATTTTTCTGTTTTCTTCAAACAAGAAAAAGAAAGATTTCATCTCTCCCCTCTCTCTCTCTCTCTCTCTCTCTCTCTCTCTCTTTATCCTCTGTATCTTTCTGCCTGTACTCTGTATCTCATGTCAGTCTTTTAATCTTCTGTCTGTAAGTTTCAGCGCCCTACTCTTCTATTTCTATCTACCAACCTCCTTCAGTCCAGCTAAGCTTTTCTAGCAGCAACGTTCCCCTTGGTTGTTTCTCTTCTTTTGTGATATTGCCGAATTTGGAAGCGTTTTCTTCTTTTGTCTGCTTTACCATCCCCACCCCTCCTAATTTGGCGAAATTCACTATAATTTGAAGAAATTTCATTTACTTGATAGTTAGTATACTGATATCTGTTGGGGACGGTTGCCGAATCTGGTGACGATATGGGTGAGAAAGAAGCTAAGAAAGTTGAGACTCCAGCGGCCTTGGAGCCTGCACCACCTCCGCCTGTTGCAACTGTTTCTGAGAAGAAAACAGCAACTCCACCTTCCGAAGACAAAGTCGATGACTCCAAAGCTCTTGCAGTAGTCGAAAGTAATCTCTCTCTCTCTCTCTCTAAAATCGAATGCGTTTAACTATTTTCGGTGTCTATTTCTACTAGAATTCACAGACGTTCTTATTTTCGGTGATTTTTTTCCTCTATTGTATCCAGTTCATATGTGGTTACCGAAATTCGACCAGATCTTTTAGAAGTAACGTGCATGTGAATTGTAACTAACATAATCAATTTGTTAGAAAAAAGCTTATTCTCATTAGCTAATTTTATTTGTGATCAACTTTTGGAATTAATTCTGTGTGCAAGTTGTGCAAAGCAGGCCCAAATATGTGATATTTTATAGAATTCAAGCTTCTCCTTTGCTTCAACTAAATGCTTTTGTGGATCATTGGAGGGACTAATGAGTGCTTTTCTTAGATCCCTGGTTGTAAAGAGACATCTAAGAGTTTTCTATCAATTAATTTGTCATTGTTCCTTTGGATCTGTATTTCTTCTGGTTACGCTCAATTGTGCTCCTTTGTTTATGGATTATTTCTTTTTTGGGTGGACTAACTTTTAGGAATTCCAAAATGATACGATCACTTTTGCTTTATACGTCTGAGTTGGTGGGCATACTACCTTTTGACATCCCCCCATTTTACAAATCCATTTCATCACATCTTCAAGGATATATAAACCCTTTGCCGATGTCTGTTATGATCAAGGGAGTTTTGGTTTTTCAACCCTAAAGATCAATTTATCAAATACTGTTCTGGGTTTGATCGTTGAGCTTCATGAAAGGTGATTTTTTCACACAAGATGTATCATGATGTACTCTGTATTTCTTCTTCCTTTTCTTGTTCAGAAAAAAAGGTGATTAAAGTACTTCTCAGGAAGATGATAAGTTCTAAAGGAAACTTGAAGTTTGTTGTCTGTGATTTTTAATTACTTGTAATCATCTTTTTCTTGTTTGTATTACCAAGATTTACTAACAATGGACAGGGACAAGGAGCATGTGTGCATTATTAGGTAAAAAGCATGACTGAAATCATCATCATTGTCATCGTCATCTAGCCTTATCCATCTATATGGGGTCGGCTACATGAATCCTGTTTCGCCATTCCATTCTGTTTAATGTCATATCCATTGTTAAATTATTAGCACTTAAATCATTTCTTACTATTTTGACCCATGTCCTTTTAGGTCTACCTCTTCCCCTTCTAGCCCCTTCAACTTGCAACAGATCACATTTTTGGGTGTTTTTTGGAAGTTTTTTTTATGCTTTGCACTTGCAGTCAGTGGTGATTTCTGGTGATAAAAATTGAATTGACACATAAATGTTAATGGTCCCCAGGGATATTGATCCAACAGTTCTAACCATTCCCGTTGTTTATTTGTTAATGTGGAGGTTACCAACCTTTTGGAAGGATTTTTGTTTGAAACATGAAGCAATATAATTCTCCCTTGATGTATAACTTTAAAACGATACTGTCTAACCGAATCATGGTTTTTTCTGTCTCTGGCAGAGGCTCCAGACTCCAAAGAGGAGAAACATCCTAAAGAGGAGAAACATTCTAAGGGGTCAGCTGACAGAGGTAAATGTTGAATTAGAACTTTTACCTATGATGGGTGGCTTATCCCTAGAATATCTAGTTACTTGTTTCATAATTCTTCAGATATTGTTCTTGCACGGGTTGAGAAAGAGAAGACATTGTCTTTAATCAAAGCATGGGAAGAAAGCGAAAAGGCAAAAGCTGGGAACAAGTAAGACAGTTGCATTCTCTTTATTCTTTCAACCATCTCTTGGTACCAGAAATTAAGTTACTTGGAATGAAGGAGGATTTCAGGATTGGTCATAATTACAGATTAATTAGAGACCTGCCTTGCATTTATTTCTACTAAATTTTACGTGATCATTGTGTTTCATGAATAATCAGATTTTCTACTAAATATCATCCTGCCAGCTTGAATTTCTTTTTTGTAATTCTTATGCAGGTTCTTCTTTCTCACAAACCTAAGTTATTGTTCATGTTTTGCACTAGTGGCTTACACATGCATCTGTACTTTCCTTTTATAGATATGCATAATAGAAATAGAAATTAAAAAATATCAACAAGAGCTTTTCACTAAGTTACCATTTATGTTTTGTATTGTGCCTTTGCTCTTCACTAAAAGCTTGTTAAAGTTTGATTTCTGTTTGCAAACCTATCAGTGCAAAGTAATTAAACCTCTTTGGCCATAAAATGAAAATTTCTGTCATAGTATATGAACTAATTTCATAATTCATTACTTCTTAAATATTCACAAACATGAGCCTAGAATGTACCATCTATGATCTATAGAAACAAATATCAGTTGAGGAATGGATATCAATTTAGGGAGGTACGCATATATGGACACTGCAAACAACTTAAAGAAGGAAGAAGAAGGAAACACAGTTTGGTATTCACTCTTCTGAAACTTAATAAGGCACACTTTTCACCATTGGAGAAGTGGAGAAGCAGCTGAAAGCCCCTAGAAACCAGTGCATGTTTTCTAATGCTCTAGGAAACAAACATATCAAGTGCTTGATTTTTAGCTTTGTAGAGCTGTTAACTCTGCATCAAGAAGTGTGGCACTAAAAGTTTCAGTATCCTCTAGAACCCTCTAGACTTCAACTCAAATCTGTAAATTATATTACAGATGAAACAGGTAGACCACCATCTACACTGATTCAATTCAACTTAACTAAGCCTTGTCTGAACTATATGGGATCAACTAATTTATAGAGAATCAAGATGTTTTAATATAAAATACATCCAGAGTTTAATAGGTGTAACAAGATAAGGAATGTAGTCAAAGAAGGCAAAGTTGAAGGATCTCATTACCAAATATATCACAATCATGTGGCACTAATGCTAGAGGCATTCTGTTCAATGTTATATTCCCTGGAATAAGATCTTTTTAACTTTTTTTTTCTATATTTCATACATGTATTCTGGGAGTATATTATATCAAGGTATCATAGTTAATTCTGCCATGTCTACCTTTATTTTTTCACTTGACTGGTTGAGGTTGACAAAGACTGTGGACATGACAATAATCTTAGAGAACTGTATAACAAACTCAAGTTTTATAAACCAACTATTTAATAGTCATGATAAACTAGATGATATTTTTAAGAAGAAGAGTATATTCTATTTACAACTTCATTATGAGGTAATCTGGTACATGTTCAATAACTTAGCATACTTAAACAATTTAAACAGGGCGGATAAAAAGTTGTCAGCAATTGGCTCATGGGAGAACAGCAAGAAAGCATCTGTGGAAGCTCAGCTCAGAAAAGTTGAGGTATACCATTCTCATAACTCTTCCTATGTTCAAAAGATTGAGGTAAACTGTTCTCATAAATCTATACATTATGGATATCTTTTGTCAATTTACTTTGTGATGCACCTTGAAAAAAACAAATCTATTAGGAGGAACAAATGCACTTACCATCAGTTATTTATCGAAAAAGAATGGTAGTGTGCTATTTTCACTAGGATAATATCACTTTCATAATCCTGAATCTGTATCAGATCTAGCCAAGCTTGTCAGTACCATGACATAAGATTCCAACCACTAGCAAACCATGATATTTTTTCAGTGGTTGCCATATAATAGCAACAAAAATCCCATGGTATTATTAAGCTCTTTTTAGGTATTAATCTAACTATTTGTTCAAATGGAATGGTAAAAACTGGGATTTGAATTTATATACTAGGAAAGCTTTTTGTCTAGATAGCCTTTAGTTTTTACTACTCTGAACACAACTTTTCTTCTTCCCTAAAAATTTGAGGAAAAAATAAGCCTTTTTCTTCTTTCAAATCTAAATTAGCTATCAATCTTATTTTAAGAATCAAAAAGGAGAACCATCTTCAGGGCTAAACTCTGGATTATGCTTCAAACCCTATTCTCTATCTTATTTAAGTTTTTTTATTTCATACTTCGTTTGAGGAACAAACATTTACTGTAAAATCTTTGACATGTTTGGAAAGCCCTATACATCAACTGATCAAGACCCAGGTCAGCTAATGTTGTTTATGGACCTAGTCCAAGACAAGAATTCCTGGTCTATCAACAAAGACTCAAGTTGTATCTGTCTAACTGGTTTGCTTTGGTATAACTAAGATGGCCACAAAAAAAAAATTGCTTAAATGGAAGGGAATAAAAATTGAACACTCAATTAAGGAGTCATCTATCTACTTTCAGCTAAATGTTTACTTTCTTGCTTAGTTGCTTATCAAAAGAAGGGTAGAAAAATGTGGAATAGGAGCTCCTGTTTCATTTCTAATAAGAAAAATCTTTCATACAAACAGGAACAATACGAGAAGAAGAAGGCAGGATATGCAGAGAAAATGAAAAACAAGATAGCTCAAGTCCACAAAGAAGCAGAAGAAAAGAGGGCAATGGTTGAAGCCAAGCGTGGGGAAGATCTACTCAAGGCAGAGGAGATGGCTGCCAAGTACCGTGCCAAAGGGATTGCTCCAAAGAAGCTCCTGGGGTGCTTTTGAAGTTAATATTCTCAAGCTTGACAAATAGAAGTGGAAAATATGTTTTGGTTTTTTGGCATCTGTATATTTCCTCTTTTTGTTTGGCTTGCT
Organism: Nelumbo nucifera; assembly: GCF_000365185.1. The sequence goes on from NW_010729152.1 coordinate 926,791, forward strand.
ATTTACTGTTTGTGTTTGGTGGAGATTTACTAAATGTCCAATGTAGTTCGAATGTTTGATGCGTGTGTGTAAATAAAGGAAGAACATATTTATTTTCTGATAACAGATGTTTGAAATATTCTTCAGGTTTTTGGACTTAGGAAATTGGCTAAAACCATTGCATCCATTGATTACTTTAGAATCTACACGTCTATGTCTGAAACAGAGAGATGACTCAGAAAATTGAAATGCAAGTCATCAGACTCTATCACATAATTGAAGAACTTCTACAATCCCTTTGGCCATCTGTAACATTACAGAGATTATAAGTGAAGCACTGGTATTTTACTGGTGCAACATTTTCGGTTTGATATAGAAAATAATTTTATCTTTACAAATTACGACCAAGAAAAAGATGCTTTTGAAAACAAAGACATTGTTCTTGATATGGGTGACCGGTGACTACTATTTGGTTGGCATAAACACCAACAGATTTTAACACCCTTTAAAGCTTTTATGGATCAGTAATCCGTAACAACGTATTAAGTAGAAGTAAAAAGTAAAATTGATTTGTTTGGTAAAAAAAGGAAAATAAATTAATATCAATACAATTACATTTTTTTGATACGTATGAAGGAAGATCAAACCTAATGGAATATGGCTCCACCCTTTATGTCCATAGACCATATGTAGTTTAGAGCCAAATGGAAACTAACAACAAATCCAACCCTCTACCAACTTGATGTAACACCGTTCATCTCACCATGAGACTGGGACCCACTATAAAAGTAGGACCTGCCATGTATGAGATGTGTGTGTGAGACCATATGTTGGTAGAGGGTTGGAAGGTGTTTTAATTTGCTGGGACCTGCCATCTGTGCATTGGCATAAGTGTAATATAATGGATTCCCAAAAACATCTGATAAATAGATGTATCAGGAACCAAAAGACATGGGTTCAATGTCTTATAGAAGGAAAGTGCATGAATTGGAAAACTTTGGAAACCACAAATAAAAGATCAGGTGGCATAATCAAAATGCATTGCAAAGCATTTGTATTCATGAGGATCTTGTAATGAGTCGCATCGGACCATGAGAGATGAGCATCGACTTGAAGTGGTGTAGGTGCTAGTTTAGCACCTTCCCTTTTCTAGTTCATCTCCATCGGTGAGAAGCAGGTACTCATTTGAAAGATGCATTCTAGCTAGAGGGGGGCCTCAGCCGAGCAGATATTCTTGAGGATGATTGTGCTTCTTGAGATGTGTTGTCACTTGAAGTGTTTCTCTATGAGTTTTCATATTCTTCTTGGGTTGTTCCTCCATTTTCATTATTCACCATTCAAGAACTTGGACCTAAGTCCACAAAAGCTTTCTTGCTCATACCTTGGCCTTTCCACCTTATTAAGGTCTTCAGTAGTCTCACTCTCCAAGAACGCAACATCTCTACTCTGAATGATAATCTTGTCTATAGAATCCCACAACATATAGCCGAAATCTTCATGACAATATCCAATGAAGATACATTGCTTGGTCTTAGTTTCAAGTTTGGGCCTTTCATCTTTCGGAATTTTATAGATGCCTTGCAGCTGAAGAGTTGCAAATGATCATAGGGAGCATCCTTCCCTCTCTAAACTCTTTTAGGAACATCACCCTTTAGTGTAACCGGGCACAAAAAATCGATTAAGTCCACTGTCATCCTCATGGCCTCTCTTAAAAAGGCTTGGATAACTTGGAGTAAGGGAGTACATACTTTATCTTTTCAACTATGGTTCGACTCATCCTTCTACTAATTTCTTCTAACGTGGAGTCTTGGGAATAGTCTGATGCCATACTATCTGCAATTTCAACTATGGTTCGACTCATCCTTCTACTAAAAAGCTTTGTTCTACCTGGTCTTGCACTCATATAGATTCTCCAGCTTATGCCATCATGTATCCATCGATTTCTTATGCTACATGGTGGGAGATACTCAAGTCTACACATTGCCTAATTTATCCAATATCTTTCCTATTTAGAAGCTCCTGTCGGTCTTAGTCTGGGGTTTGATCCCTTTCAGGTTGATGGGCTGAAATATCTCTTTACATTAGAGGTTCTTCCATTCTAGTCATCCAGACTGTGTAGTTTAAAAATGTAAACTTGAAAATCATGCAAGTATTCTCTTCCATCTCAATAGAGATAGAAAAAAAAATCACACAACACCGAACTTAGGCTTTGATACTAGTTTGTTGGGAAGTGGGTGTGTAATTTTGAAAGCAAATAATGAACTAGCAAAATGGTAAAGATAAATAAGCAGAACAATAATAGAAAACAAGCACATAGACAACATTTTACATGAAAAACCCTTCTGAAACTTGAAGGGAAAATCGGGAAAAATCACAGGACATTAGTCAAGGTGAGTTAAAGTAAAGAGAAGAGTTGTCTTCAAAGAATGGGTCGAATTTCACTATATTGAATAACTGTACAAGACTGAATATATATACAAAAATAATAAAGAATAAATTGGAAACAATTAAAAGAATAGAAACAGAGAAATAAGGAAATGAGCTTCAGTAGGAAACTTCCTAAGATGAGAGTTTCCATTTTGCTTTGATTGATTTCTCTTTAGTAAGAATCCTTTGTATAGTAGTTGGTCCTTCTTTAGCATGAAGACTAGAGCCTTCTTTGGTAGGAGATCTAAAGCTCTCTTTGGTAAGAGTACTAGAGCTCTCTTTAGCAGGAAGGCTAGAGCTCTCTTTGGTAAGAGGGGAAGAGATAGGGTTGGTAAACTCCTCAATACGCAGCGAAAGTGGGCTGGAAGCACTTGAAGTTTGGACCGAAGCCATTCGAACCAATGAGAGGAGAGCGGCTTAGTGAAAATATTAGCAAGTTGATACTGTGTGGGAAGGAACCGCACGATCAGAGACTTCTTAACAATAAGATCTCGAAGGAAATGAAAATTGACCTCAATATGTTTAGTACGGGCACGGAAAATGGGATGAGCTACAAGATACGTGGCCCCAATATTATCACAATAGAGAACCGGTGGGGACTGAATTTTGACCCCTAGGTCAGAGAGAAGAGAATTTAGCCACAAGAGTTCGGTGGTGGCATTAGCTAGAACTCAAAATTCAAACTCAGTACTAGATCGAGCAATAGTTGCATGTTTCTTAGCAGTCCACAAGGTCAAATGAGAACCAAGGAAGATGCCATACCTGCCAGTAGATCGTCTGTCGTTAGGGCAACCGGCCCAGTCAACATCTGAGTAAGCAGTCAATGTCTCCGATGTGTGAGCCGAGAAAAATAAGCCTGTATCAATGGTACCTTTTAGATACCACAGAATAAGTTTAACTACACTCCAATGCTCAACAGTAGGATCATGTAAAAATTGACAAACTTTATTAACTATAAAGGCAACATTTGATTGAGTAAGAGTGACATACTGAAGTGCACCTATGATGCTCCAGTACTGAGTGGGATCAGATAGTAACTCGCCATCAAACTGAGAGAGACGATAAGAGGTGGCCAGCAGATTGGGAACTGGTTTGGCTGTAGCAAGATTAGTCTTCAGTAAGAGACCCAATGTGTACTTGCACTGAGAGAGAAACAACTCTAAAGCATCACAGTGATACTCAACACCAAGAAAATAGTGCAATGACCCCAAATCTTTCAGGGCAAAAGTCTGAGACAAACTGCTAATAAGCCGAAAAACATGAAGATAAGAAGAACCGGTAATAATAATATCATCAACATAAACAAGAATATAGATGATGTTCTGATCTTGACTGTAGATAAACAAAGAAGGGTCACATTGGGATCCATGAAAACCAAGATCATATAATTTATTACTTAAATGAGAAAACCAGGCTCGAGGGGCCTGTTTGAGACCATAGAGGGATTTATGAAGTTTGTAAACATGATAGGGATAATTGCTATTCTCAAACCCTTTTAGCTGACGCATATAAATAGTTTCAGTAATAAACCCATTAAGAAAGGCATTATGTACGTCTAAGTGGCAAATGTCCCATCCATGAGAAACTACTAGTGACAAAACAATGCGCACAATTGCCAATTTGACCATAGGGCTTAAAGTCTCAATGAAGTCAATTCTTGAAACTTGAGTGAAACCTTGAGTGACAAGACGAGCCTTGTAACGTTCAATCGAGTCATCAGGGTGTCGTTTGATTTTGAAAACCCACTTGGACCCAACTACGTTCATAGAGGAATCATAGGGAACCAATTCCCAAGTGTCAATCTAAAGTAATGCATGGAATTCGACAGCCATAGCAGAACGCCAATGAGGGGATTTAGCATCCTGTCCATAGGAAGAAGGCTCCTCTTCATGAGTAGTAACTATGAAGTAGAACAGAAGGAAGAGGATGGCGAGTAGCTGATAAAGCTTGAGCCGATCTGGATGCCATTGATCTTGTTGTCATAGAATGAGTGTGAACAGGGGGTCCCACAGCAGGGGTTGTGTCAAGCAGTTCCTAAATAGGCCTGGTGCGTCAAACTGGTAAGAGATCATCAGTGATGGAAGTTTCCTGTTTTGGTTTAGAGGAAGAAGTAGAAGATTCCTCATTAGTAATAGATTAGATGGCAAGGAAGCAGGAGATACCTTAGGGGAAGAAGCAGTAGGAGATGGACATGTGTCAGCATTAATGATACCCATAGAAGGAAGAGTAACACTAGTGGGAGTATCAGGGCTGGAAGGTGGTGATGACTGCACAAGTCCAGGAAAGGAATGTTCATAAAAAACATGTTGAGAAATGATTTCCGTGCCGGTAATAGGATTGTAACAACAGTACCCTTTGTGACTGCTGTTGTAGCCAATAAAGATACAAGGAGCAGATCGAAAGTCCATCTTGTGCAAATTATAAGGCCGGAGTAGAGGAAAACATTTGCAGCCATATACTTTTAACATAGAATAATCAGGAGGTTTGCCAAATAACTTATCATAAGGAGAGAGATTACCAAGTCTTGGAGTCAGTAGTTGGTTGATAAGCATCGGCCCAGAAGGATTGGGGGAGAGAAGAGGATGCCAATAGAGATAAGGTGGACTCAATGATGTGGTGATATTTGCGTTCAACACTGCCATTATGTTCATGCGTATGAAGACAGCTGAGATAGTGAGTGATATCGGCATTGTCAAGATAACGGGAAAGATAGAAAAATTCACCACCCCAATCACTCTGAAACATCTTGATTTTTGTAGAAAACAAATTCTCAACATGATTCTTGAATTTAAGAAACATATTAAACACATATGATTTTCTCTCAAGAGGAAAAATCCATGAAAATTTTGAATATGCATCCATAAATAAAACATAATATCGGAATCCTTCATTGGATAAAATTGGGTAAGGTCCCCATACATCAGAAAACACCAATTCAAGAGGAGAAGAAAAAGATGTATTTGAAGACGGTAAACTTAAACGATGGGTTTTACCCTTTTGACAAGTTTCAAACACAAAAGGATGACTAAGAGATTCAGAATAAGATAAACCAAATTTAGAAATAATGTTTTTCACAACTCTTAAGGAGGCATGACCAAGTCGTTGATGCCATAATGCTAAGGAGGTTTTCTTGCCAACAAAAGCTTCTAAGTTTTTTGTCTTGTGCTGAATTACTCAAGGAAACTGATAGAGTCCATCTCTACTAGGTCATCTGAGTAAAATTTTCCCTATATGGTACTTCAAGACAAAGAAATTCAGATAAAATTCAAAAATCAGATTATTATCCTTGGTAAATTTACTTACAGATAGCAGATTTTTGGTAAGAGAAGGAACATGAAAAATATTCTTCAAGGCAAATTGATTATTATTGCAAACTAATGAAGTGGACCCTGTATTATTTATAGTCAAACCTATGTCATTACCAATTTTGACTTGATCAGAACCTTGGTATTCAGGTCGAACTTGTAAGTTGTCAACATTCGGTGTCATATGATGAGTGGCACCACTATTCGGATACTAGATTGGATTAAATCCAGATCCAAACGTAGAGCCATTATGAGGTACACCACTGTGAAAAGCTATAGGATCTATTGGATGCAATCTGCTTTCTCCTTGATATGATGGATCAAACCATTTGTAACACTTCAGTGCACCATGGCCTAGTTTGTTACACAGTTGACAGATTTCCTTTGCTGCATCCTTGTTCACGGCTTGAGGGCTGACCTCCACGCCCCCTGCCTCTGTCACAATTGTTGCCACCTCTGTTTTGATTATATGAGTTCTGAGAGGTCTAAAAGTTGTTAGTAGCATTTTTATTATTCATGGCAACATTCGGATTAGAATTTTCACTGGAAAAATTATGTTACAAAAGCCAAGATTCATGGCTCAAAAGTAATCAAAGGACATTACTAATATTGAGCCTCAATTTGTGATGGATGTAATAAGAGATTCATACTCACTTCCTAAACCATATAAGACGTGTAGAACCAGATCCTCTTTTTCTATTGGTTCTGAAATTGCAGAAAGATTATCTATGATGGTTTTGGCCTTTTGGACATAGTCACTCATGGAAAGATTTCCTTTCTTCAGATTATGAAGTTGGCGCCTAAGTTGTAGTACCTTGGATTGAGAATGAGAGGAGAATGATCTTTCCAGAGCACTCCAGACTTCGGCAGTTGTAGAAAGACCAACAACTTGTGCCAAGACTCCTTCAGTTAGAGAGGCAACAAGCCATTTAAGGACCAGCTGATCTAACTGCACTCAGGTAATGAAGTTTGGATTCTGAATTCGCTTACTTTTGTCATTGGGATCTGGTATTTCTTCTGGAGGAGGCTTGGCCAATCCATCAATCAGCCCCATGAGTTTGTGAGCTCGAAGTACTGGAAGCAAATGAGCTTTCTAGAGAAGAAAATTATCTCCATTAAGTTTAATGGTTAGATAATGAGAGATGTTGGGGAATCGAGCTGATGCTCATGGGTAGAGAAGTGGTTTAGGAGAAGGTTGAGCTCGAGCTCATTGCTTCAAAGGCAACAGAGGTATTGTAGGCCATAGGCTCTAATACCAAGTTAAAGTAAAGAAAAGAGTTGTCTTCAAAGAATGGGTCGAATTTCACTATATTAATAACTGTACAAGATTGAATATATATACAAAAATAATAAAAAATAAATTAAAAACAATTACAAGAATAGAAACAGAGAAATAAGGAAATGAGCTTCAATAGGAAACTTCCTAAGAAGAGAGTTTCCTTTTTGCTTTGATTGGTTTCTCTTTAGTAAGAATCCTTTGTATGGTAGCTGATCCTTCTTTAGTAGGAAGACTAGAGACTTCTTTGGTAGGAGATCTAGAGCTCTCTTTAGTAGGAAGGCTAGAGCTTTCTTTGGTAAGAGGGGAAGAACTAGGATTGGTCAACCTAGGGTTGGTCAACTCTTCAATAAAGTAAACTTCCATTATTTATCAATGTGGGATTACTTCTCTAGTCTGTACTAGAGGATAATATAGCAAGAAGATGAACTCTTCTTATTCTCTATATTACAAAGGCTGACCTTGGTTCACTCCTTACACCAATTATACAAATAGTTGATGCAAGCTCACTTCTCATGCACCCTAAATAGGTGAGGGTGACAATCCACCTTCCAATGCTTCAATCATTGAAGATACTCAATGGGCCAAAAAACAATTTAATTATCTTGTCGCAAAAGGTCCTCAAAATACCAAACCAAAGGTAACAAGCTAGTGGAATGCCAAGGTCACAGATCACCATCAGCAAGGCCCCGAGAAGAAAATGAGATCAGGAGGGTGAGACTATATTGTGAGATAAAAAAAAGGAGCTATGAGATCAGATGCCAATGAGGTCCGAGGAGCGTTGAGGTGAAGCTAGCGAGACCATCATCCGAGGGGTGCGGGATCACATTCGCTAGGCTACAAGGCCATGAACCTATATATATGATCGAGGCTACAAGACCGCCATCCCATGAGGCCATGACCACCATCCTGAGAGGCTGCAAGAACATGAATAATTAATTCATACTCTTCTTGAGGAAGAAAAAACCCAACAATTGGAATACCGTATGTGATCATTTTTTTTCCCAGTTTAGAGTTCATTGGTACCATTAACTACTTCACTATTATTTATTTGAAGTACAAAATCGACGCATCAGAGACAAAGGAGAGGGATATTCCAATGGTAGCCATGTCAAAAATCAATTTATCCATTGCAACACATGAAGGTTAAATGAAGCTTAAGGCTCACAAAAAATAGAAAGAATAAAAGTTTTATGTGTGTTAGTGATTCAACTAAGAGTGTTCCATGACCAAAAGATTTGATATAAGCTTTGTTTTATAGTTATTATATTTTATTAATTTTGTACTGCTAACCAATGTTTTAAAATCTGACCCAGAACTGGAACTGCTTTGGCCACCAGTTTTTGAGTCAGCTGTTCAACCATCCGGTTCGAACGGATGGCCTGTTCCAATTTAAAAAAAAAATAATAATTAAGATAAAACCGGTCAAAACCATTGTTCAGGTCAAATGGGTAATGGTTTGACTGCTTGGGTCAACGGGTCACTGACCAAATCAACGGTTTTTTGCCAATGAATAGATTAAGGGTGAAACAAAGCCAATTGCCAAGATGGTTCCCGAGGTGAACAATCCAACCTTTTGGGTCAACAATACTTCAAAACACTATTGTTAATAGAGGTGTGCACGCCGAACCATGGGCAATTTTTGCAAACTGAACCGATACCACTAGTTAACCGGTCCGCCAGTTTTGGTTTTTCGGTTTTTTATATTTATAATATATATTATATAAATATATGTATAATATTATATTATAAATAATAAATGATATATAATATATTTATAAATAGATTATTATAAATATAATATATGTATATATTTATATATATAATGAATATATATTTATATTAATATATAAAACCAGTCCTTCGGTTTTTCAAAAATACTAGACCGAAACCGAACCGATTGGTTCGATTAACCGTATTTTCGATTTGGTTTTTCGATTTTTCAGTTTTTTATGGACACCCCTAATTGTTAACAAAAAGAAGAGGAGAGAGTGAGAGAGTTTAAGATTGAGGGTCAATTAAAAGTGATTTGAGAGAGGGTTTGAGAAGAAAAGGCCTTCTCAAATGTCTTAAATTCTAGAAATTAGGGTTGGTGGGAGTTGTTTTGGGAACCCAAATGTCTCAAAGAGCTATTAATACTTCAAGTTTTTTTAAATAAATAAGGAAAACAACAAAATAAAATAGACAGTAGGAAAGTGCAATCGGGACCTTTCTATTTTAATACATAGATAAACAAAATCCAACACAACCATTAGATGTTATCAAATTTCAAAATGTGAAATGTCCATTGATGGAATTGAATTCAGTTGTCTAGTCCTGTTTTTTTTTATTGATAGATCAAGAAAAGGGGCTACATAAGATGGGGGTAGCATGTTCCTAGAAATGAAAACAGCTAATCACACTTAAGGGTCTAGGAATGAATGAAGGAATCAGTTAAATCATTGGAATGCGCAAAGTTAGCTAACGTAGCAATGTTTTTTTTTTTTTTTTTTTATAAATCCAAGCGGTGCTACACAAGCTGGGGGTAGCACGTCCCTAAGAATCACAATTATATATAAAACCTAGAGGGGGAGGGAGATCCTGGATATTAAAATTTAAGGAGTCTGAAGGACTAAATTAGGCCTGATGAGCAAGCCAATCAGCAGCTTGATTCGCTTCACGAAAGACATGCCGGTACTCTAAACCAAACTCGAACTGGGTCTTCAAAGAAATGCAGTCTTCAATGATGTTTTGTATGCTCCACAGCAGTTGAGTTCCTCCACGAAGACAAGAAATGACGAGCTTGGAGTCCCCTTCTATAATTATGGGACAATCTTTGAAGTTTAAAGCCAGATTATGGGCTTCCCGTGCAGTGCAGGCCTTGGCCATGTTAATTGTGGCTTTACCCAAATAATATACCTTTATATCTAAAACTTTCCCACCATAATTTCTAGAAATGGTCCCCACAACACAATTGAAACCATTCATACAAGATGCATCAAAATTAATTTTGATTGTGTTGCATTTTGGGGATTTCCAAACAATCGATCGCCACTTCTTTGAAAATTCTCTATCGGATTCATTTTGATGAACTTTTACATTCTCATAAAAAGCCATTCTTGCTTTCTCCAAAACCTGATAAGGGGGAGTCTCCACCTTTTTAAAAATCCTTTTGTTTCTACTCTTCCAAATGAACCATAATATAAAAGTTGTTTTTTCTAATTTATATATTTTTTTTGTGGTTTAAAATTCACTGGTAAAAAATATGATTGATATCCTCTAACTCACCACATCTATCACAAGTGTCCTCTAGGTTAAACCCCTTTTTCTTCCAAAACTCCCTAGAGGGAGGTTTACCCCTTAAAAAAAGAAGAAGAAAAATTTTCAGTTTAGGGGGACAGCATAGTTTCCAAACTTTAGTATTCCAATTAATGAATCACTGGTGTATTTATTTTTACATAATTTTAGCTATATAAGCCGACTTGATGGAAAAATTACCTTTTGGTTCCAATCTCCAAATAAGTTCATCATCCTTATTCACTGAGGGAATAAAGATGGATCTAATTTTCTGCCAGGAAGAAGTAGAAACAACTTCTCTAACTTTTTCCTCTCTCCAAACTTTCCTCTGATCATCAATACATTCACTAACTAGTGACTTTGGATTCTCAATGTTTTCACCATTTTATTTTCTTCTGCAAGGGATGAATTTTCCATCCATTTGTCATTCCAGAAATATATTGATTTGCCATTCCCCAACTTCCACCCCATTCCCTTTTTCAAGACTTCCCTTGACTAGGGGATTCCTCTCCAAGCCCAAAAGATGCCCTTTTTAATACCAACAGTCCAAAATTTATTTGTTTTCAAATATTTGTGCTTTACCACCACCTTGACCCATAAATTATCTTTATTTTTCAAAATCTTCCATCCTAATTCTGCAATATTTGCTTTATTTACCCATTGGAGTTTTTTCAACCCCAGACCACCCCATCTTTTTAGGGAGCAAGGGTTATCCCATATCATAAGGTGTAATGGCTTTTTCCCATTGGACTTGCTCCACAAAAAACTTTTTTGGATTTTGTTTATATCTTCAATTACATTCACTGGGACAAATTTCTCATTATGAATTGGGGCATCATAGAAATCACAGAGTCAATAAGAACAACCCTACGGGCAAGAGAGAGTGAATTGCTTTTCCAGTCTACTTACTTGGAATTAATTTTCTCCCATACGTAGTCGAAGGTATTTTTAGTGACTCTTCCTTAGATAATCGGAACACCCAAATAAAATTTTGATCTCTTATCAATGGGGACTTTTAATACCTTTGCCAAGAATTTTTTTGGAATTTGTGGAGAATATTTCTAGAGAAACTAATCGCTGATTTGGACGTGGAATTGTCAACTCAATTCTTGGTGGCAGCGAGATTGTCAACCCAATTCTTGGTGCAACTCTGTTTGCAAGCTTGCAGCTTTACCTGTTTGACACATTATTTGCATGACCATTGTAATAAGGTTGAGTAATCAGCCAATTTTAGGGATACAATTTGAGTAGGCTGGGCCACGTTTAAGGTCAACCTAAAGCCCAATCCTAACTTTTGGGCTTGAGGCCCATGCCAAGATCGAGCTGAAGGTCAAACCCAAGTACCTAACATATCAAATTAAGGACTCAATCCTAACTTTTGGGTTGGGCTGGAGCCAGGGCCAGGCAATTGAGAAATAAGAAAGCCCGGTGCGTTAAAAATGGTCCTAAGTCTATCTACACCGTTTGATAGTAAATGTATGTATGAAACCAGACAGGGTTTTCCGGGCTCAGATTATACAAGGTAAAATGAAAAAAAAAAACAAGGTTTTGGGCCTGAACCCAATCCAACGACAACAGAAAATCCAACCGTAATCCATACAAATTTTCAGGGTGGATCAATTTGGGCTCAGGTTGATCCAGTCCAAGTTGCACCCCTAAGGCTCCGTTTGGTTTGTGGGATGGGGATGAGAAAAATGAAATATTTCAAAAATATTCATTTTTCTCTTATTTGTTTTGACGGAAATAAGGGGATGGGATGACAAAAACGTGGGATGCAGGATTCCAAAATCGTGTAATTGGGATCACACCAAAACATTGTGACCCCAGTGGAAAAACTCGAGAAAACTTGAGATTTCTTCATTCGTGGGATGGGCCTTCTTCTTCAATTGAAATAAGGCAATGAACCAGCGACGACAAACCAACAAGAGAACCAGTGCGGTGGCAACAATCTAGGGATGGCAACGGAATGGGTATGGGGTGGGGCACGCACTCCCCATCCCCACCCCATAGCTAAAATTCCCACACCCGTCCCCGCCCTGTCCCCGGTATCGAGGTGAAGATTCAACCCCCATCCCCGGCCCCGTCGGGGATGGGGAATCCCCGACATGTACCCGCCTCACAACCAATGATCTGAGGACAGATAATACTCGACATTTCCCCGCCCCGATGACTGTATCCAATTCCAACTTCCAAATTTGATTTGTTTATATTCATATTCGAATCCAGTTTAGATGCAATTGGGTATTGAATAGCATTAAAAAATCAAATTAAAAATGATCACATTACTGTATATACTATTGTTCAAAATTGGTATTAACCAGATCATGAGCTCATGGTTTTCTCCTATAATCTGCTTCGGTCCAACATTTTGGAGACGACTCATGTCCACCAAAGGCCAATTTTGTAAAAAACAAGAATATAGAGGATAAGCCCAGCTATAAGGTCATGACTTAAGGATAAGCCCAGCTAATCCTCCATATGGTTTCTTGGAAATGAAATGCAAGAAGTACAGTAGGGAAATAAGTTCACAAGAAGAAACGGTTGCCAGTCAACTTGTTACTCATGCACAGATTTGCAATATCAGCATTGGCAGGGTAGATGAATACAGAAGAAACAATGATCTTCCTATTGGATCACTTCACCCAAGGTCAGCAAGAAAGCTACGATATTGGTTGTCAGCATGGCTACCAGGTGCTGAAGCAGTCAAGGGACAACCTATAGTTTCATGGTTTCTGCTACCACATGTATCACAAGCAACAGCAAATTTGGATCCACTAGTGTATGACCTAGGATCATGTCCCTGTTCACCCATGACCTTTGGTGACTTTACATCTCTAACCATTGCATTCAGCTCAGCAAGCTCCTGTAACTGTGCACGTTTGTGCTCATTCATCCTCTCACTCACTGGATTTAGCAGATCTTCAACCATTGTAACTGCTTCATCCAATGACTTCTGGTTATCTGCCTCTACCAAGACATGCAGGTCATCATTATCAGATGGATCAGCTTTTTGTTTTGCCTTCCCATCTTTCACTGATCCTCTACCCCTTATTTCAATCCTTGCCCCAGTTCTCTTCCCCATTCTCTTCTGTGTGTTCCCACGAGGGCCTAATATAAGACCAATGAAATTATATCCAGGATATTCCTTCAAGGGTATGTAAAGTTTCCTGTATGTTCCTGTTGCTCGGAAGCATGTTCATCAGCAACAAAGGCCTTGGAAGTTTTAGACTTGTTCTGGATCTCTGTAACAGCAGACCTGTCATCTGATTCCAAGACTCTCGCTTGCACTTCTTTTCTGAAGGAAAAACCAGCAATGGAACTGAGTCACCTGCTATTGCATCTAGTTCCCGTTTCTTTTCATTCAAAACACTGCTATTGCTAGTGTTTTAAAAAGATGATAGGGCATTTGCCATGAGGTTCACCTTGAAGCAAGGCTAAATAAAAACACCTAAAATGTTACACTTTGAGGTTCACATGTGAAAATAGAAAAAACATCCTTTACACCATGATATGCTTTGTGTGTATATGCATGCTAATGTCTACGTTTCAACATATTCTAAACTTTTTGAAGAATTATTTTACATTTAAAGCTTTTTGTAGTTTTTTAAAAGGGTTTTTAAGAATGAGATGACTTCCACCAAATCTTCTGATGTTCTTATAATCCTTGTTCAAGTAATAATTTTTTCAGTTATACTCTTTTTGTTTTTCTCCTCTTAAGAAAAATAAAAATAAAATAAGCGAAATCCATGAGGCTTATGTCTCATGCATCTAAAGGTCCTAGCATCTAACCTCACATTTCCATATTTTTAAGCAGTTAAAAATATAAGCTCGAATATGTGAGAGGAAATGTACCCATAATCATGCCTTAATCCCTTCGTCCTAGTTGGACTTATCAAAAGATAGCAATGCAAGGACCTCTGTAACATCAGTGGTTCCCCACAACCATATATACCCAACACTACAAACACAGAACCTAGAGAATCAGAAGGTGGTCATGCTTGTCACCATGACCTAGGTTTCCAACAAATTGGAAAATGTGTTACCTGATCCAAAGTACACAAATGCAGCTCCATCTCGCTCAAACAACTTTCCACTTCAATCCACAGCCCCACTTTCCTAAAACAATAAAAAAAACAAGAGTTAGTATATGGAGTTTAAGTTAAAACTATATCGAAATCATCACTATTTAAATACCTCATAGTCTATATTTGAATCATCACTATTGATGGTGTTATAAGTGCAAGAATCCTCACCAACAGGAGCATCTACATAAAAGAAGAAAGTTAATTATAAAGGTGAAACGATGAATATTCATTTTTTTTTCAATATATAAAGATTCAATTTAAAAACATTACCCTGAATTTCATGCACCAACCAATTTTGAGAACACATCAATGCCTCCAATGTGTTAGCATGGTCTACTACCATGTGGACTTATTAGCCTTCCCCTAGTGCTAAAGGCAGACTCTAAAGCAACTGTGAAAATATAAATAGTGAGTACATCCCTGGCAATTGTTTGTAAGGTAGGATACTTGAATACATTTGACTTCCACCAAGCTAAAATATCAAAGTTCTGAGTTCTAGGCAATACATTTTCTTCTAAATAATAGTCCAACTCTGACATCACAATCAAATTACTTGAACTCCTATTAACAAACGAGTCATAATTGGAAAGCGGATCTTGTTCTTCCATATCAATGTTTACAGGTGTGTAAACCGAACTAACTAAAGTTCTACTACTATGTCCAACTTCTTTATACTTGGATTTGGATTGATACTCGTGAAACAAGTCATAACACAATTGATGAATCCTCTCAATCTCATCCAATGCACCATCCGCACATATCATAGGAAAATAATATTCCATCAACTTCATCTTATATCTTGGATCCAATATTGTTGCCACACCCAAAATGCCATTAATCACACACTAATACTTGTTAAACTTCTCCAACATTTTCAATGCCATATTCCTTACAACCTCACATGAACATCTAAGCCACTGAAATAATATTATTCTGATCTCACAAACTTTGGGAAAATATAAATTTGCTGTAAGATACTTAGTTCCTGAGAATAACTCAGTCACATTATAAAACAACTTTAACCTCCCACAAATTTTGTTTGCCAACTCCCGTTCTTCCTCATTTGGCAAACATTTATATTGCAATTCATGTTGCCTTAAGCGAGAGAAAACATCATTATAAGTCAAAGCAGTATGAAGCATCTCATATTTTGAATTCTATCTGGTTTTATAATCAATAGACAATTTCTTACTACTTTGAATTTGCAACTGTCAGGATGTCTCCTCAAACTTTTGTTCTCTTTTGGGGGTTACTTTCCAATATACCATACTGTCACGAATTTTTTCTCTCTAATCACAACTAATCTATCTTGTACAATCAGGTTAAGTATATGTGCATAATAATACATATGCAAGAATCTTTCATCCAACATAAGTGAATTCATAGAAAGCTTATTTATAATATCATTGAAAATGGCATCATTTGTAGTGCAATTATCAACGATAATTGTAGATAACTTTCTATCAATATTCCAATCTAAAAAACATTTCACTAACATATCTGCAAGAACCTCTTTTGTGTGTGAACAAGGCACATAAACAAACCTATAACAATAAATAAAACAAAAAAAAAAGCTAAGCATAAAAAATAAATATAAAAAATGGCAAAACTTACTTAAGAATACTAAATACTATTAATGAATTATTATATTAAAAAGGCATACCTTATAATTTGACTTTGTAAAACGCAATCAGCATCAATGAAATGTGTCGTGACGGTCATAAACCCTTTCTTCTGATTATTAGTAGTCCGCATGTTAATTGTAATGGCTACTCTACTCTCTTTCTTCTCCAACAACTTAATTGTCTTTTTATTTTCTTACTCAAAAATTTTCAAAATATCTTTTTTAATTGTATTTTTCGAAACCACTATAAATGTAGGTTGTAAACTATATAAGTACCTCTTAAATCTAATGTGATTGACCATAGAGAAAGGATACTCATGTAGAATGATCATATTAGCAATTTCTCTCCTTGAATTTTCTGGATCAAAGGTGCTATATGCAACTTTAAACTTTCCATCCTTCTTATTTTGACTTGCCCCCAAACATCGTTGCCTTGTATCCTATTGATTACGCCTTGGGCATCTATGCAAATGCTCGCGCAAATGTTTAGTTCCATTTTTTGATTCCCCACCAAGCTTCTTATTAAAGTAGTTACAAACTGCCTTGACTTGTCCATCAATAGTTATTTTTTCAAAATGTTCCCATACAATAGAAATGACTCTTTTTAGATGGTGCCTCTAGAGTTGTGGTACTTGAACTTCTATTGCCAACATCATTCCTAGAGCTTGAAGATGGAGAAGCTATTGTAGTTGTATCATTTTCATTTGGGGTTGAAGAAAAAGACGGGATAGCACTTTGGCTAGTCGGTACTGGTAAAGAGTCCAAATTATCTCCTTGTCCAAACATCAAGATTCAAAACTAACCTTAAAGAAAAAAATATATTTTATAAGTAGTTAAAAATGTTAGACAAATAAAAAACAATATGTTGAATTATATGTGCTTATACGAACTCAATATCACAAACTTTCACTATGACCTCCTTTCCATGGAATTGAAGAGTGTCTAAAGTTCAAAAGAGGCATCTCTAATTGAATATGCAAATAAAATCAAACTAGAACAACCAGCATTTAAGGCAAAGAGCTAGAAAGACAAGCAAAGATGCATTGGGCAGAAAGAAGAATAGGACAATCAAATCACTTTTTGATATTTATGATAAAACAAGTAAAAAACATTGATGCCTCTCTATACATTACATAGTATATTCACTACTGCTCTTAATACTGAACATAGTGTTAAACAAGCCTAGCTTGCCTAATTATTCACTAATTTAAACTTAACTATACCATTGGTAAATACATTTTTTTATGGATGGTTGATTTTCAGATGTTATGAAAGGAGAACAGACTTCTCTACCTGTTAACGTTTGCCATAATAAAACAAATCCACTAAAATATGCCTGCTGTTGTACTCCTATTATGCTACTTTGGATTATGTGCAAATTTTATTGTTGTTTGTTTGTCATGGTATAGTCCTGTAGGACCATCAAGAACAACTCCCAACTATCCCAGGAGAGTGTTTTCTTATTCATGATACTGGATTACCGCTAACAAATGTATAATAATCTAAATTAGTTTGCTCTGAAACTTTCACCATAATAAAAGCCTTCTTGTTAGCCTGATTTTACCACCAGACCAAGCAATGGTGCCTTAATTGGCTACACTAATAAAGTGCACACACAATATTTCCTTTACTGGTTGAGTTAAGAAGCAATGTTCTAGTTACTTCTCACAGCCCCTTGCAGGCTACAAGTTGCAGCAGCTGTGCATTTTAAATATCTCTGATTCTCCTATAAATAAAAACAATAAAGTATGGAGATATTCTCAATGAAAGGGCTGTGAAGACGATGTGAGGACAGCCCCTTGCAGCAGCTGTGTTTCTTACTTGCAGCAGCTGTGAAGACGATTTGTTCCCTCGGTACATCACTTTGGGTAGTGAATGCATTCAATTTTGCTCGAAAGAAAAATGAATGCATAACATCACTTTGGATATCTTGGGCGGAAGAACAATCTGATAAGCAAGTCATGTGCATTGTCAAATAAACTTATAAAAACTTTTCTAGCTTGCAAATAACAAAAACAATAATATAAATATAACCCAGTGAGAATAACCCTACAAGTGAGAAAGACAATTAGAAACTGAGAATGAGAGTAACGACTACCGAACTGAGAATGAGAATAACTCTGTGCTATGGTGGTCGGCGGCGCACGGCGGTCGGCGGATGAACGAGACTTCTCAATTTCTCAGTCTGCAATCGAAGACTGAATTGAAAACGATTGTAGACTGAGCCGCAACTCTGTGCTACGTCGGCCGACAGTTCTAAGGTGGCGGCGACGCCCGGCGGTCGGTGGTTGTGCAAAGGTTGAAGGTCTTTGAGTCTTTATATGTGGCTATGTGCGACTGCGAATTGCGGTTCTGCCTTCTGCGAGGTTGAAGTTGAACAGTGAAACTGAAGGAAACACGAAATTACTCTTACCCTAATACGTTTAATACATTATATATATAGGGGTATAGTTGTAAACTACAACCGGGGTCACGGCGGGTTCGGGGATTTATAAGCAGACCCCATCCCCACCCCGTCCCCGGTCCAGGGCAAAAAAAATTATCCGAACCCGACTCGTATGCATTTGTGATCGGGGAAAATCCGCCCTATTTGGGGCGGGTCGGATCGGGGACCCGGTTTTGTGGGTAAAATTGCCACCCCTTCACCGTTTTTTTCACTGTGGGGTGGCAAGAGAATCAGATACTGACAAGAGAACCAGTGCGGTGGCAGAGGAACGACGTTCTCCTCTCCCGATCTATTCTCCATTGTTTCCTTCGATGTTTTCTTCACCGGATACTGGCAAGGAACCAATATTTTCTCCATGACAGAGGAACCGGATACTGTTTTTCCCACTGTTCATTGTCTCCCTCTCTTCGAATAGGGACGGTAGAGGAACCGATTTCTTCACCGCTTTCTCCATTGTTCATTGTCTCCCTCTCTTCGAAAAGAGGTGGCAGTGGAACGACAATCTCCTCTCCTGATCTATTCTCTGTCTCTCCCTCCATCTTCCTCTTCTCTCTTCTCCCTCACCTTCTTCTTCTTCCTATTCTTCCTATCCACCTTTGATTTTCCTTCTTTCTCTAATCGTTGCTGCAACTCTCGATAGCGGCAATTTGCTTTTTCAACACTCCCATTTCTTTCTCATTCTGACGAAAGATCAGGTCGTAGCGGTACTTTCTACCATATTCCTATATAAATCAAACAATAAAAAGTTAAATTTTTACATCTTCCATGTCATCTTTTCTCATCCCATCTAAATCTTCCCACAAACGAAACGAAACCTAATTTACTTACTCTTATATGTACAAGACAACAGCATACGCGCGCGTACACAGTTCATATTTACTTACTTTGTCTGATGCGAAACGAAAGGAAAAACGCGAACATCAAAAATATATTAATAATATTTACTAAACTTGGGTATCAGAGCTTTCAGGAAAAAAAAAAAAAGAAAAAACCTCGGGTATCAGAGGTTTTTAAAGCTTCCCCTCTCTCCTCGAAGCTTCCTCTCCCTCTCCTCTCTACGTTAGCTGTGAACTCGACCAAGGAACAAACCTGGAGAGAGATGACAAATCCAAACAAATAAAAAAGAGGGAAAAAAACGAGGACACTAGGGGAGACACTTGTTCCAAGCATGACAGTCAATGAAAAAATAAGATAAAAATCAAACTTGTTTCTTTTCCTGGTCATTGGTCAAATTTCAAGGGGCCGAATTGAACGAACATTCGTCTAGCAGGTTTGGTAACAGGGAGAAGTTGTCCATCTGTCCTTGGAAAAAGCCCATGTCGTCGCTGGCCGGGAAATCCAGCAGCAGCTGCAATGACGTGTCTGATGAATCATTTACTTCGTTAGAGATAGAACAGTCTGAACCAGCTGCCAAGTCATCTACACCCCCTTTGCTATTTTTACACTCAACCTCCTCGGGTTGATCAGTAGTAAGGCGACCCGTCATGGCTGGTGCCACCTCGGTTGTCAACCCTGATCCTGATCCCCACTTTGTCGAAGACGATACTTGGGAAATGGGGCTTTGACATGCCGTTGAATCTGGCCCGCTTAGCCTTCGGAACGATTCTCCTACTTCAGAATTCCAAATGCGCAGGAAGTAATCAACCTCGGCTTTCGTAGAGGATAGTTGGAGGTTAGATAGTAAGGATTCTCTTGACAACCGGGCCTCCGCTTCAAGCCTGGCGCTCTCCCATTGTGCCATATGGCGTGTCGACGGGGATGTCGAAGGGGTAGCTACAGGTCCACAGGAAGGGAAGGAAGGAGTATGCGTTTGCGGATCAAGACCCATGCAGAGAAGGCGCTTCTTCAACTGGGTGTTCCAGAAGTTCTTGATTTCGTTGTCTGTTCTTCCTGGCAATTGAGAAGCTATGGCTGCCCATCTGTGAAACTTCATTTGCTTTAGCACTCAAAAATTAAAGGGAGCATTAAAAATGCACTAATTAACCAACTCTTCATCAACAATTGCTGATTACGTAAATTAAGTAGAAAAAATAATGTTTGCATTTTCTCTTAGTGGGTAGTTTCACCACCAAAATAACTGCATGAAACTGGAATTTAAAACCGAGCCTGCTTGCTCGATTATGTCCTACATGGTAGGTCAAGAGCTTTGACTATTACACTGCAGGGATAATGTGCGAAACCGAATTCAGATCTGCTCCTCACAGAGATCCCACCAGTATTGGAAATATCTCTCCATAAATAATAAATACAAGTATGGGAGATGTTTTCAATATACGGCCAGGATACACTGTGAAGCTGTTTGAAGAGCAGATCTGGACTCATACAAACCAGGCCACCATTTAACAAGTCAAAATTTAATGAGTGATAAAAAACCATCTACCGAGATATTTCTTTTTACAGAAAACTCCAAACTGGTTCAGCTTTCCTCACATCAAAGATTCAAGACGCAAGATGCTTAAAGGTCTAGTCAGTGAAGCTGGCTTTTAGAGTTTTTTTTTTTTTTGTTCCTTTATTCATTTCGCTTTTTCTGTGATGCAAATTGGTTCAGTTATTGGAAATATCGGAAGATGGTAATATCCCCTTCTTCGCGGTGCTCCATTGCTTCTGCAACTGGAAGAATTCAACATTTAAAAGAGTGAACACGTATTGAGTTGAAATCAGAGATTCGAGACCCCTTTTGGAATCAAAGACCGTTTATTGACACAATAGCAGACTCCTTATTTTTTATTTTGGCTCCTGCTCAAAAAGCTAAACAGTTTTGACTCTAGTGAAGCTGTGAAGTTTCAATTAATATAATTTATTTTTTTGGTAAATTAAGATTGTGTTGATAGCATTGCCACTTCTACTTTCAAACTTTTATACAGATGAATACAAATTTTTGAGAAATTATGTAGGTAATTGGCATCGGTGCTAAAACAAGTGCTGGCTCCATAAAACTGTGCTTATTTTTTGTTTATTTTTTTTTATTTGGAAACATTACTGCCACACTTGGTTTATACCATTCAGCATTCAAGAAGATGCTACAGCGTTGCATCGCTGGCAGTAACAGACTGGTCTAATCAAAGCATGGTCTATTCTTTATACCGCACTTTTTCGATTTTCAAAACATGTTCTAATCAATATTTTTTTTAGAAAAAACGGTATCAAACAAGAGACCATTTTCTGAAGCACCGCTTTTCCTCATAAAATACCACACACTGACGCCACCTATCGTTACATCTTAGGTGATGACATTTATATGAAACACCAAGTTTAATAAAAATAAAAATCAGGCATCTCTTAAGTTATTGGAATTACACAAGTAACTAAATTCAAGCACTGAACACTAGAAAGTAAAAAGAAAAATAGAGAAAGAGAGACACCTGTTTCCAAGAATGCCATGCAGCTGGATGATAATCTTCTCTTCGTCCGGAGTAAAAGGACCACGCTTGATGTCCGGTCGAAGATAATTCGTCCACCGAAGTCGACAGCTCTTCCCGCAACGAAAGAGTCCTGCCATTACAAATTTACAATTACACCTCCACCCCAAATAAAATTTACTCTAGAGTTCAAAAATAACTTTAATAAAAAATCGATTGATTAAATAAAGAAGGACCATCCTTTAACAAATAAACTAGAGAAATATCCCTAAATACAACAGTTCAGCCGAGTCCAGGTTCATTAGCACCAAAAGTAGCCAATGATCATTAAACCCTTTTTCGCTTTTAAATACTTCACCACAATAACCGTATAAAGAGATCATTTATTTTACTCTTCAAGATTTTCTTTTTCTGTAAAATGCTCTTCACGAAGAGTCCGGATCTGCTACCAACAACATTTTTGTCTGTAAATTGCTCATCATTCATGCGATCTTATCCGTCATCCTATCTGCAGATTTCAAAACCAATACCTACCTACACAACTTCCAGGTTCCAGCGCACATCTGATACAAGTTTGCAGTGTATAGCGATTGGCCCAGTATTATGAATACAACTAAACAATTCGGACTCCAACCCTCCAATCCTATCAGTTCAGTAACCTACGTGCTATAGGTGCTTTTTACAAAGAGCAATATTGCACTACTTATTTCTTGAAGAAAGGTTTTGAGCTCAATTTTGCCCTATGAACTGAACCTGGTGGACCAATTTGAGTCCAAACCAACCAACCAAGATTCCTTGATCGTTCATCGTTCAGCCTTCGTCGTTGGCCAAAGCAACTAACTTACTAGAAACTATCATAAAATAAAAAGCGGACTGAGTAGATGACCCGCTACTTTTCTAATATGAACTAAACAAAATCAACCTAAAATGCATACATATTTCATATTTATCATTTCTAATTCTACAAAAACATTTGAAACCAAGGATGAGTACACTCTTAACAGCAAATCATTAACGATTACTAGATGACTGGACCGTGCATTTGTACGTGCAAGTAGGCATTTCATAATAATAAAGAAAAACAGATAAATAAATAAATCCGGAAGAAAATACTCGAGTCATGCCATGGCTTCCACTCGGATTCACTGAAAATAAGCAGAAAACGGACTAAAAAAATTCAATCGGAAGTAAACACGTCATCGATTCGTACAGTTTTCAGATTTCAGCAACTAACGTGTTTACTCGTAATTGAGTTTCGTAGCCCGTTTTACACGTCTTGTTTGTAAGTTGGGGAACAGATCAGAAATACTCATGGTTCATGCATACCGAATTAACCAAAAAAATAAGTGTTCAAAGCATTTCGAAACGTCTTAAACGTGTCGATATAATGGTGTATGACATCTGGATAACGATGCTCAGCAGTCAGCACCGAGATTAAACCGACTTGACGGAGTCTAAACTCTAACTCTAACGGACTGACTCGGACAACTCGTTTTCCTCGTTCATTAGTCGCCCCGATACGATCCACCGAGACTAACTCACTCAATCCTGGAAAAGAGTGGGGCAAAACTCTTCAAAGTCGTAATAGACAGAGAGATACTAAGATTCAAATGTATTTTAGAAAAAAAAAAAAAAAA